>JAWZYV010013084.1:0-183852 GCA_038373885.1 Cheiracanthium punctorium | reverse complement strand
CCTGTTTGTGTAAAAGTTCAAGTAAAAAGTCACTTGTCAGGATGGAACACAAACTTTATTGCTTATAGAACTTCGTAGAACAATCAGCTGTACACAATTCACAAGCACAATCTAGCAATAACGTGCTTTTAACAATCCGCTTGGATCAGAAGCTCTCACAAATGCTGTATTTCTCACACAAAATAAGTCACTTTCACAGGCAAAAATTCCGTGGAAATATTCAAGGGATATAGTACACTATCCCTTAAGACACAGCAATGAAGAATTTACACACAGCACTTCAAAAACAGCTTCACAAAGCAAGCTAAAACACAGCTTTACAAAGCACGCGTACTGAAAGCTCTTCACACATCGAGCGTTCAGCTCGCACTGACCGACTTCGGGGCGATGCCCGCTTCTATAAATAGCCGACGCAGGAGGTACAAGAGGTTTCCAGAAAAGTCAATTTCTCGAGGGTTCTACATAAAGCGTGAATTTTGATTACGTCATAGAAGAGAAATGTTAGGTTATTATGCGTTTTTAATGCAGGAAAAACAACTTCCAGGCCCCATTGGGAAAATCGCGCCAAATGACCAAAAAGTCGCCAAGCTTGGCGACTTTTGGCGAAATATCGCCTAATTTGGCGCCAAAAATAAGTCCTCAAATGTGAAGAGATCTAAGCTCTAGGACTAATATTTCTCGAGATTTCTTTAAGCCCATAGAAAAACATATGGGAAAGCGAAACCTCCGTATCTCCGGTTCTAATTAGCCGATTTTGATGCAACAAAAAGCAAAATTTATCTATTTGAAGCGTAGAATACGAATTTGAAACCATTTTAAGCCCCAGAGCAGCGGGTTGCCCCGAAAATTCGTAACAATATGCTAACGCGCGGCCCCTCTGCGAGACCCAAAAAAAACATCAGTGGGTCCAGCCACCGCCTCAAAAGGGCCCCCTCGAAAATATGCTAACGCGGCCCCTCTGCGAGACCCAAAAAAAACATCAGTGGGTCCGGCCACCGCCTCAAAAGGGCCCCCTCGAAAATATGCTTAGCGGGCCCCTCTGCGAGACCCCCTAAAAAAAACGTTAGTACAAGTTGAAGCAAATTAGAATAGTAGACGAAACAGGAAAAACCGAAAAATAACAATAACGCATGCGCAAAGCGCAAATTAACAGCTTAATGACGTCAAATTGAGCAAGCGAATTCGTTACATTCATCGATACATACATTCGAAAATATGCTAACGCGGGCTCCTCTGCGAGACCGAAAAAAAAACATTAGTACAAGTTGAAGCAAATTGGAATAGTAGACGAAGGAACAGGATAAAACGAAAAATAACAATAACGCATGCGCAAAACGCAAATTAACAGCTTAGTGACGTCAAATTGAGCAAGCGAATTCATTACATTCATCTGCTTACGTCACACATACACAGTAGCTAGATTAAAAAACAACTATTACGCATGCCCCAAAGTGCAAGAAATTTCGCATCTTTCAATAGTTCTAAATTATCCAATTTACAATATTTGACGCATTATCATTCCTACAAAAAAAACGTCGCCAAGCTCTACACATATCTTTATGGTTGCCAGTCAAACTACCATCGGCAGGGTACTTTACTAGCGTTGAACATCGCTCACGATGTCGCCAGTACCAAGGGGCACCGGATACGGAACATAGGCCTATTCGACTTCCTTAGGAGGTAGATTAGTGTTTCTTCAATTTTTAGCTTTTATTTATTATTTATTTTGTCAGAAATCAGATAAAGACGAAGGAAGTGGGTGGCTGGTGTAATTCCAGATTGTTTACTACTAATAATATAAACCTTCAAGTTTTGTGAATAAACGAGAACAGTAAATATTCACTAAAAGTTTTCCATAACGAACGATAAGGTTTTTTTTTCCCTTTTTTACAATTATTAAGCAGTATTTTCGTTTTAAAGATGGCAGTCATATTTTACGTTGAAGTACTTTTGGATTTATTTTTTACCTGTCTGCATAAAATAACAAAGCGATAAACTAAGGAGAATTTCTGTTCTGGTTCAAGAGCAACGTATTTGTTTATCATGTGTATAAGGTAAAAATTCTAAAAGAGTGACATTTCAGGACGGAGTATTTACAGCACTCTGGGTTTCCTAAAACGAAATTTATCTAAAGCCATTTCTAAGAAACTACTAAAAAGTCTTGCGAATGATTAGTATGAAAAAAGATTTAAAAAAAAAACAATATCTATAAAGTATCACGATTGTATGGAAAATATTGTCGAACTAGTTTTGAATCTTTCATATTTCGTATTTTACTTAAGAATTGAATATAAAAAATAGGCATGCTAAACTGTAATGTTCGCATATATGCATTTGGTTTCTTTTGTGAAAATTGTAATGATTTATAAATTCTGCCTCAAATTTAAGTCGTACTCGCAATTTGCTCGATTTTAATTAGCTCCCAGTGATCACATAATTTTACATTTTTCAAGAGATAAAAATAAATGGACTCTTTTCTTATGCTAAACCATAGAGGATTTAAATATTTAAATTGAGCATCTAAAGGGGAGAAACGAATTTGAATAGTATGAGTGATTTGTTCCAAAATTATGCATTGAATCACAATTGTGTTATTTTCAAGTGTTTGTTATATTTATCATTTTTAAACTGGCACTTTGCAACGTACTAATCTATAAGTAAGCATTCATTAACATATCCCTTGGTAGTTTCGACAGAAAAAAATACCTGAATGATTTTTGTTATTTTTAAAAAAATTACTTATTTATCACTTTTCTTTGTTTTGGGGGAGGGGCGATTTTGGGATTACGGCTGATAATACGTACTGGCAGCATGAAAGGGAGCGTTTGTTCCAAATAAATTTTAACAAAATATTTTGATATTTACATCGTTCTTTTAATGTTAAAGATGGAGAATAAGAAGGAAGATGTCGGTATACTGTGCTTTTGTACTTAAAGAAACATAAAAGCGAAACCGAAATGAAAGAATATAAAATTTGGCAAGTTATAGAGAAGGACCTATTAAAAGTGGTTTGCGAAGCTTCGTAAGAAATATTTCTCACTGGAATACTTTTACCGATTTTCGGATCAGTTTCCGAGGATGTCCTCTTCGGACTCGAAGAGCAACTTAAATACATTTTCCCGGGCTTTTATTTACTTGTATCACAGAAAAGCCATATTCTTGAAGTTGATATTTTAAGGGGCTAGTATAAAGGGGACGGAAAGTAAGTCTTAATTTTTTATGTGAAATACAAATAAATAAATTTTCAACATTTTGTAACTACAAGCAACCTACATTGAATACATATTTGGTATATTTTAAAGTAATAATTTTACCGGTTTTTTTTTTCTTTCCAGACATTTGATCAGCCTAACTCTCTTTTTCCGGTCTACCTTCCTTGGAGAACGAATTTCGAAATGTACTAAAATAAATTTATAGGTACTCGCAAGAATTGCATGGATATCACTTTTTTTTTCTTTGAGATAAAGAGAGATATGTGAAAAAAGGAAAGCCGGAGATGTTGAACATGGGGGACACCTAGTACGCATGTCAACACTTAACTGGTCTCCTTTGTTTAATTCAATTCCATATAAAAGCATCTGGATGAGTACCCCAGAGGTAACGTCTGAACAACCACGACAGACTTTGCAAAGACCAGATCCTTTAATCTTACTGGCTCCCACAACAGTCCGATCTAGAGAGGTCGCCACCCTCAAGGAACGCTAAGTAGGGTCTGCTCGGCTTCACTTTAGATGTTCTTAAGGGGACAGCATTCTCATTCGTTGAGTGGGTTACTGCCGGATTCTCATTGGAAAATAGGCCCTTTGTAGGACGAAATGAAGTAAAAATTAATGTAACCAAAAGTTAAATAGGAAACAGATAACGTTTTGCAGCACGTAAGATATCCTTGATATTCAACATATCCAAAATAATACACAAGATATTAGAGGGGGGGGGGACTGTCTAGCCAACCTAATATTTACAATTCATTGCTTTGCCGGATGTTAAAACTCAACATATCCAAAATAAGTGTTGAAAATTATTTACACTAGACATTAGGGGGAGAAAACTGTCTAGCCAACCTACTATTTACAATTCATTGTTTTGCTGGATGTTAAAAACATCTTCCTATCCTTTCTACTCATATAAAAATATCTGTTTGACTAGCTCTGTCTTTGTTGTTTGTTGTTACCCGAAAGTTTTAGATATCTGTTGCAGTGTAAATATTATTTTTGGCTTTTTTTCTCAAAGTGTTTCATCAAATTCCAAATTCAACTTTCTCACCAACCCCCTTCGCTCTTCCATCCAATCCCCCATCGCTCTTGCAATAAACATTTGTTAGACAAGAGACTCCACTTGTCTAGGAAATGTTCATTTTCTATTGCATAAACAATTCACAATTTCTATTCTTTTATAATGAATAGAAAGGTGACAATAATACCGCAGGTAATACTGGCAACATATAAGCAGAAATGTATAAGCCGGATGGTTTTTATTGGTTTTTTTTTATATGTGTCGATTGGTAGTGGCAGTGATCTTGTATTAAATAGCATACTTGAAGTAATTCTAAAGCTCTATTTATTTACTATAACCATTAAAGCTCTTAAACGTAGTAAATGTGAAGAAAATACTTCGAATATTTAATATATGCAATACTTGATAATGCGGGCACGAGAAACAAAAAATATATTAAATGAAAAATAACTGTAAAATAATAATATTATTAAATTATAGTTTTCATAACAATAAAAACGATAAACTCAGTAGTAACTATTTTTACCTATAATTGAAGGAAACAAATATGCAAAACATATGAGTGTCTTTTAAATCACATGTATGCATTTAAGTTCTTTTTAATCCTTTGAGGTGCAACCCTTACCCAATGCTGAAAAAAGGTAGCCAGCTATCGTCAAAAAAGGGTTTCTCGGTCTGTGGCACGCGATGAACGTTTCGATCGTCCGCCATCTTGTTGGTAGTTAAGTCGAGCGATGGCAACGGCTGATCTTTTTTCAGCATTGGGCAATCTTTCCAGCTGTTCTCGCGTTCTTCCATTTTTCAGCAGATGTCAGTGCTGTTAAAAATAACCGTGACAATTTTTTTATGGGAAAGGACGTGCTAAAAAGTAAAGGATTCTCGTGGAGCTAGGTCACCCGCCACTATTTTGATAGAAATCCAATCTATTCTTCGTGACTGGCAACAGTCAAAACGTCAGAGTTTGGTGTTCCCAGAGCGGGAACACTGCGCGTTAAAGGGTTAACGGTTTTCGAGATTTAGCGGTAGCATATATGTATATCACGTAAAATAAATAAATAAATAGCCAAAGTAAAGAACATTTAATACACAGCAGATAACATAGTTGTTGCAAGATACATTGGAAAGTAATTTAATTTTAAGTCTCTATATTAAACCCTTGAATTATGTGCTCTACTACAGCGAAAATCATGCTTCGCGATGCGTAAAGGAATTAATATTTCATCTCAAAATGTTTGGTGTCCTCATGGCGAGGACACCGCGCGTTAAAGGGTTAACGGCATATATCAAACATTTCTACTCCGAAAAACAGAATAAAAATATCAGTTTAAAATAATTTTATGTTTTCTCTCAAATATTCCTTCCATTATCAAAAGTGTCAGTAACAAATAACCAATTTTTTCCCTACAAAGGTACTATTTACAAAGATACTAATAATTCACGATAAAAAAGTAATAGATTTTTATTATGTTAATAAATAAAAAGTAATAACCCAAAAAATCTTAACAAAATCAGTAGAGCATAAGGGTCAGTGTTCTTAATTCCAGAATTTGTACAAGGAGATGGGGTTCTAATTACAAATTTGAAGTTTTGAATAATCTTAATATATATATAAAATGCTAATGTTCGTTTGTAAAGACAGTGTTTTCTCTATCACCACCAACTCAAATTAACTTCCCGTTGGGGTGGTAAACACCCCTTGGCCTCACGGTGAAAGTAAGGGAGTTTGGTCGCGGTGGGTGATAGTGGGTGGCGAAAATGTGAAAAAATATATATCTGTCCTTTTCTAACTCATGAGAACTTCTGAAAAGTTCTAAAAATTCCTGGAATGACCTAGAAAACTTCAAAATGTGTGCAACTGTTACAGTCAATCTAGAATGCTCTAGAAGGTTCTAAATATTTCCAGAAAGTTCTAGAAAGGTCCAAAACGTGTGGAACCGTTCAAATCGATTTAGAATGATCTAGAACGTTCTAAAAACTTCTAGAATGATCAAGAAAGTTCCAAAATGTCTGCAACTGTTAAAATCGATCCAGAATGATCTAGAAAGTTCCAAAATTTCTGCAACTGTTAAAAACAATCCAGAATGTTCTAGAAAGTTCGAAAAATTTCTTGAATGATCTAGAAAGATTCAAAATGTCAGCAACTGCTAAAATCGGTATGGAATGTTCTAGAAAGTTCTAAAAATTTCTGGAATGATCTAGAAAGTTCCAAATTGTGTGCAACTGTTAAAATCGATATGGAATGTTCCAGAAATAAAAATTAAATCCAATAAAATCTCCAATAAAATATTAAATCCTCCAATAAAATATTAAAATTCTAGAAATGTCTGGTCGAGTGAAGATCAATTGCGATGGGTGATTGTCATTCGGAAATTTTATAGCATACTGCTTCGCAGCCTCTAGATTATTCCGATGAAATTCTCCGTAAAGTAACACCATTTCAGTGTATTCATTAGTATTAAACATTATCTTTCGTTTTTTATACTCAATAAGCTACGAATTCAAATAGCATGAACTTTAGACAAACACTAACAAAGTAACTTAAACAACAGTTTTTCAACTCCAATAAAATATTAAAATTTAATGTTTATCGCCTGTTGCCATATCAGCAGGAATACTTTCTATACATCGCATGTTTAATGGTCGAATAAGTCTCTCAATATTTAAGATAGAAATCTAAATTATCTACGTTAAAAATGAGTCCTTAAATATCTTTTATACCATTAAACATGCGGTGTATTTTAACCCGAGCAACGCCGGGTTTCGCTGCTAGTACTAAAATATTATAGCACTTAGTTTACTCTTTTCATTTGATCACAACAGCCAAAACATCTACATCTTAAAAAATTCTTTATACTTTATTTGAAGGAGATTAACTTATGGATATTTCCATATATTTGAAGAACTAAAGCAGTGGAACAAAAAAAAGGCACTCAAATCACAGTGAAAGGGTATAGCCGGATAGTGATACATGATTTAGCACCCAGTGGCAACCTGAAACGAAACTTATGTATTAATATCGACTTGATTTACCAATGATATCTATATGTTTATTGCCACCGCGTACAGCTTTATTATTGAGATATGGAAAAAAATAAGCGCACACATGAAATCATTCAAAGTGATATATCTCGTAAAGTGATGGAGAGAGATAACAGCAAATCGAGGTTTTAGGTAAACTTAAAGAGCATATTTTATTTTTGGGGGGGATTTTTCAAATAATTGCAAATATTATTAAATAATACATAAAAATATTATAACTAATTATTTTAATGTTCTGGGTGACTTATAAACACCGAAATAAAATCTGTTGTAGTACTTGAGATCCCCTCTGTTATTCATAAAAGTTTGCGTTTACGATAAGCTGGTGCAATATTTCGAAAGAAAATGAAATTCGACAAAGAGAGCATCACTAGCGCTTGGCGCGCGCTCAGCCAGCCGTGCTGGTAGTTAAATCAAGCGATGGCAGAGGATGCCCTTAATTCCAGCATTGGGCACAGTCTATCCAGTTGTTATTCTATATCAGTGTATTTCCATCGTATTCTTCCAGTTTTCAGAAGATGTCAGTGTTGTTATGAATAATCCTGACAATTTTACAAATAATCGAAAATTTTTACGGGAAAAAATGTGCTAAAAAGTAAGGATTCTCGTGTAACTGTGTCACCTTCGAGTATTTTTATAGAAATAAAATTTATTCTTCGCAACTGACAACAGTCAAAACGGCAGAGTTTTGTGTCCTCACGGCGAGGACACCTCGCGTTAAAGGGATAATGAATCAATTATTTCAAACCAGTGACTTACATTAGCTAATTTTGCACTTGCGCGAAGCATTTCTCTCTCACTTTATCGAAATTCACCAAGTGAACATAAATCCTAACTAAATTAACGAGATGCAAGCCTGCACTAAAGGAAATTCGTGAAGCTTTGATGGATAGATGAAAATGAAAGCTATATTCATTAATCACGAGTTAATTTCCTACGATACGGAAATTATATCTTAAAATGAATACATGAGAACCTATTCAAATGGTGCAAGCTGAACTGTTCTTCGCTCAAAGTTTACCTCGGTAAATTTATTAGAATGCCGGAATTGAAGCCGACCTGGGATTGCATCTGGGGAAGTGACAAGCTCTCTCTACTGGATTGCTGTGAGACCGTGTATGCTAAAGGGTGTTCGTACACGTGGATTATATCTATGGGCATAAGTACGTATAAAATAATTTCGTGCTCTAATGTCTTGCATGTTGAAAATATACCTCTGGGGATGCTAATCTAGGTGCAGGTCTCTCAACTGGAGCTGTTTGCGTATAGGAGGCCCCCGTCCCACAGGAGTATACGTAGCCGTAAACCCTAAGGGTTGGCTCCACTGTGGGCAACGCCAACAACAGTAATTTTAACAGCTAACAATGTGGAACTGTGTAATCTAATGGGATCTGGTGCACGTAAAATATTTTCGTGGCTGCAATGTCCCCCATGTTCATCCAATACCTCTGGGATTGCTGATTTCTGGTGCTAGGTCTCTCATCTGGAATTGATTCAAAATTAAGAGCTTTCGAGCAAGTCGGACTTCCTGGCACCGGGGCGCATTCAAATGGAAGTCGCCCCCTTTCGCCAATCACAGTCCTATATGGAGGATATGGTATCGCTCCGCGACTGCCAGAGGGCATAAGAAACAACAGCAACAACACTGCTAACAGGAATGCACGACAAAATATGGCGCCTGTAGTTCAGTTCTGTATTTTTCTGCGCATGAATAGAAAATTACAGAGTTGATGGGTAGTAAGGTGTGTCCAGAGGTATATTTTACAAGCAATCCCAGATATAAAGCTAGGCATATATTACTGTCGTTTATAATCCTTACAGGTCGGATGCCCCGGAAATACCTATTGTCTTTACTGGACTGAACACACCTTTAGAGAATTGTAGATTCTTTCATGCAAAAACTGGCAAAAAAAAAGTAAACGGAAAGAATTTCTGTTGTTAAGATATTCAACTCATGAAGTCTATCAGTTCCAACGGCGTAGATCAGAGCAAAGGAAAGACAAACAAACAAATACACATGCTTTCAAAACCTTTGATTTCTCTCGTTATAAACCAACTGCTTACGTCATTTTAATGCAGTAGTGTGCGGCCTAAAAATTGGGCACGTTTTTATGTATGAAATTCGAAGCTGTTACATTTAACAATTCACTTTCTATACTCAGTATTTGGAGAAACTGTGAAACACACATTGATTGCTTTAGAAATAAAAACAGGCACTACAATAACGTGGAACAACCTTAATATCGTTTTCAATTGCGATGGAATAAAAGGAACAAAGTAATTCAGCATCACAATCCATTGGAAACACTCGTTGCTTCCATAAAAGAACACGATTGGAAATACACGCAACAGCTCTTAAAGTCTTAATTCCTCTATACCTTTGTCTCATGGGAAGATAGAAAAGCCTCTTTTCCGGATAAAATTACAGTTACTTTTTCCATCTTCCTTCTATACTAATATTTAGCAGATACGCTAATGGAAAACTATAAAATTGACCGCCTCTCCCTATTTATAGCGCCGTCAGAGATTCCCATCGGTTAAAATTAAGAAATTCTTGAGAAAGTCCATTTAACGATGTCAGGGTTTCTTAACAGGCCATTATTAGTATAGCGTACCGCGCAAGAAGCGCAACCACACAGCAGAGGGGATATAAATAGAACGGTCGTGTGACTCTGAAGATCGCTATTTCCAATTTCGTTTGCAGTTATTGAAGATTGAAGAATTCAGTTTTCTTACCGACATGAGTGTATGCACTCTGCTAAAGAAAAAAAAAAGATATTAATTGATAAATGCATTCGCGAATAGAAAATCAGATCGCGCCCGTCTTGGAATGCCTTTCCATTTATTTAATGTCAATAGCAGAGTGATTAATGTGTGCTTAAGGCTTCGGTAGATAAGTCTGTAAATATAAGCCCAAAAGCATTTAAGTACGTTACTCTTTCCATAATCCATGAAGTTGTTTGTCTCTGTAAGTGCTGTATGAGAAAGTGCTCATAAGTTCTTAATTCTTAACTTTTTCCAGCACAGATGTGTGTACTTAATTTTGGTTTTGATTAATCCAGTTTGTTCTAAATCTCGTAAATACGTATGTATTACCACACAAAATTTAAGTACATCAATGCCATTTTATTTTTCTTCAATGATAAAAATTGAATATGAATCACAGTTTATTTATAGGGATCCATGTTCGGAAAAGTTACATATTATTATACAATATACATGTATAGTTGGCAATTATTCCTTTCATACAAGCAGTTCAGTTCAGTAAATGAACATGTGTGTCACTTGTTTGAGTGAATCTTCAAGTCTTTTAAGCTAATGGCAATACTTGCCAGCGTTAGTTGGTGCACTCAAGAGAAATATTGTAGTTCACAATGCGAAATAAAATTGACATTTTTGAGAAACCTGTAGACAAAATTTTCGAAATCTATCTAAAATAGTGCCAGCATCTTCTTAATGTTAGGTCTGCTTAAAAAAAAGATTTCCATAATAAAATCAAAGAAACGAATAATAAATATTGATGGATGCCAGTTTATTATAATGGTTTCGTACTGTAATATTTTCAATGCAACTTTCTAAAGATGCTTAAAATTCTTAAATAAGCCACCATTTCAATATTAATTTAATATGCTGAGCCAATATTTTTTTTCTATTAGCGTAAAAAAATAAAGTTTTTTATAACTGAATTCTTATCATGTTTTTTTTTAACATTGCGATCACATCTGTTTAAATCTATGACAAAAGAAAGTTACCAATTAACTACTACATTCAGGCTTTCGCAGATTCGGCGAATATACATTTATCGATTGGTTCTTACAGAAAAAGGGGAAAGGGATTCTTTGTCAGATCATAAAGATGCGATGTCTGAAGTCAAGAACATATTTTAATCTCATAGATAAATGAAGCGAATAGACGTCACGTTCTTGAGTAAATTAAGCTGCTTTTTGATGCTGGACTATCTTTTTTTCTGCCTTTATTTTTCTTTCATTGATACATATGTTATGATAAAATGTTTTGCGTGTGTATGTATTATTAGTGTTGTTTTTTGGTCATTCTGATTGCATGGTCTGATAGAATGTAAAAATATAGGATAAAAAATTAAGGGAAAGATAAATAGATTAATATTAACCTTCTAGTCCATGGGCCAGCTGCCATTTTGGGGTCATCATTGCAAAAATTCCGAGATTTTTTACTTTGGTTCATTATATATTTAAGTAAAGAAAATGAACGTCAGCTGATAGAGTAGTGGTGGGTGTAGCCACCCCGGCCGCCCAAACATGTAAAATAATTAAAAATAGTTATTTATAATGGAAAAGTTGATATACTTAGTACATGTTTTTATCATGTTGTATAGAAATGAAAAAAATAGTCAGCTGGCTTTATTGCGGTGGATTACACGTCAGATGAAGGAGATGATCTGCATAAAGCTGAAATTTGGTGAGGTGACAGTTAACTTTATCAGTTTTATGAAAAAAAAAAGTCCGCTGAGTTTTTCGTGGTGGAAAAGTCCTCAGCTGGCGATTGAAAGTTACAGCCTCTTGCTACACGCACAGGCGCCTAATGTATTTCACTTGCATCAGCTGATCACTTTTACACCGCGAAAAATTCAGTGGGCATCGTCTTTCAGGTAAACCGTGTTCAACAGCGGAGCAAAAAATAAATTACACATAACTTGAGGTACGAAATTTTCGCTTTTACGAAATAAATGCGAATTTAAGCGAAATTTTCTTCGATGTTTACATATAGAGGAATGAAGCCCAAAATCGTTCCTTTAAGGGGAAATGTGCACAAACTAACATAAATATTAAATGAAATTTGACCCTTTGCCACGATATTTTACACTATAGTTTGCATCATAAACATATTTTAATAATATTTTAAGCCCAAATTGAGTAGCGAAAAATAAAAAATAGAATTTTGAAGAGTCCAAAGGATCATTTTACCCACACCCACGGGCAAAATGATCCTTCCTTTGAAAATAATTGCAAATCGTTTTTTATCGGCAGTATAAAAGTTAAAAAGTAATTATGACTATACATAATGAAATAAAATAAGTTTTACAACCATTTGGAATGCATAATTTATTTTATGAAAATTTTAAAATAAAAACGTGTCACAAACAATAAATGGTATATTTCAAAATTATAATTCAAAAATTGTGGCCTATAATAAACGCAGAAATGAATTAAATAATTTAATGGAGAGTCATGCATTTTGAGAACATCTGAAGGACTGCCATGACGACTAGGACCCGGTACTGGAGTTTCTTCAGTCGATGGATCATTTTACCTGGCAGTATGGCTGCCCACTTTAGTTCATAATACTAGACACGCTGAGAAACAAACTAAATAAGTGCAATTCACATCTAAAAATACTGTTCAGTCAACCAAGTCATATTTCTGTAAAGATTGTATTTCTGAATAAATAAGAAAGTTGGTGCTCAACTCATAAGAGATATGATAAAACCCAGTTTTTGGAAAATTGTACTCAGACACGTAATACGCCGATCGCTTAAATATCGCCATTGCTTCTTCTTGACTTGGGACAACTAGCTTATGTGTTATCCGATAGATAGCGCGACCAGTATCTAAGAAAACATATGTGGATCGTTTTGCCCGCTAGGATCATTTTGGGCCACCTACCCCCTATATTTTTCTCATTGTTATGTGTTTTAAATACAAAATTAGGAGTAAAAAAAAAGATTTAGGTATCTTCAGTCGATTCATAGACGCATACATATGTAACATCAAAAATTGATAGATATCAGAAACCAAGAAAGCTGAAGCTTTAAGAAGTTCTTTATAAAAATTACCTGAAAAAGGGATCAGCTGATGCAATGAAATACATCAGGTGCCTGTGCGTGTAGCAATACACAGTAATTTTCAATCGCCAGCAGACCACTCTTCCACCATGGAAAAATCAGCTATTTTTTCTAAAACTGGTAAAGTTAACTATCACTTCACCAAATTTAAGCTTTTTTATTAGTATTTTACATAACGGATGTTCTTTACATGTTGACGTATAATCCACCGCTATACAGTCGAATGCAGATAATCGTCGGCATCTGACGTATAATCCACCGCAATAAAGCCAGCTGACTATTTTTTTTTCATTTGTATACAATGTGGCAAACACATGTACAAAGTATATCAACTTTTTTATTGTAAATAATTTTTTAAAAAATATTTTAAATGTTCGGATGTCTGGGGCGGCTGTACCCACCGCAAATGCACCAGCTGACGTTCACTTCTATCCTATAACTAAATGAACTATAAGACGAGATTTCAGATTTTTTGTTATTGGTCATCAAAAGTGCCATCCGTGTTTCCGAGGTTTTCTCTAAAACTTTGCGTAAATACATGTTGAGGTCCCTCCCTTCGGCCTACATCCCTCGAGCAGATAATCGTAGATAATCCCTTAAGCCTTTGAGGCGCAACCGTTTCCCAATGCTGAAAAAAGGGCAGCCGTTGCCATCGCTCGACTTAACTACCAGCAAGATGGCGGACGATCGAAAAGTTCATCGCGTGCCACAGATCTAGAGACCATTTTTTGACGACAGCTAGCTGTGCCTGACGCACATGCAGCTGCATCAAAAAAGGGTCTCTAGATCTGTGGCCCGCGATGAACGTTTCGATCGTCCGCCATCTTGCTGGTAGTTAATTCGAGCGATAGCAACGGCTGCCCTTTTTTCAGCATTGGGAAATCTATCCAACTGTTCTCGCATTCTTCCATTTTTCAGCAAATGTCAGTGCTGTTAAAAATAATCGTGACAATTTCTTTACGGTAAATGACGTGCTAAAAAGTAAAGGATCGTGGAGCTATGTCACCCGCAACTATTTTTATAGAAATCAAATCTATTCTTCGTGACTGACAACAGTCAAAACGTCAGAGTTTGGTGTTCTCAGAGCGGGAACACTGCGTGTTAAAGGGTTAAGCAAACGAAACCTTCTTTTTTGGTTTTAATCAAGATTCCGATTTAGATGAAGAGGAAACCAAAGTTGAAAGGTTTGCATAGTTGCTTGTTCTGACATTACTACCTGCGTCCCATGCCAAAGGCGTGAGCCTGAAAAACTAGATGTAAGTGGAGGACCAAAAATTATTAACATTTCAATAGATATTTTGTGTTACATTGATATCAGCTACGTGAGCAGGTTGCATTATGTAAAGAATTTGCATTCCTGTTTTCAAATCCTCACATTTCTTTTCATTATTTCAGAAAATTTTCACCTTCTTTTCTAGTATTTAAAATGATTATTTTATACTACGATTTCAAACATAGATATTTACCCAATATTTATACAGGTATTTCTTTTCTTTCTTTCATGAAGCTGTTTAAGACAGATACATCTAAGTAGTTCAACTCATAGAATAAATAAAACTTCCTGCAAAAAAACATACATAAAACGATACCCATTCGAAGGTACGATCGTTTCGACCAAAAATTTTTTGTCTTCTCCAGCCTTCCTGTTTCACTTGGGAACTCGTGCTCACTATTTGGTGAGACGCACCGTGAAGACTGACAAAATTTTGAGTCAAAGCGATCGTACATTTGAGCAGGTGTCGTTTTACGTGTGTTTTTTTACACAAAGATTTTTTTTATCTTTCAACACCAGTATTTTAACTGTTTTTTCTGTAGCTCATCTCATATTTGATATTATAAAATGATTAAGAAATCTAATCGCTTGGCTATATACTCTGTTGAATATACTATATACAAATCCTGGAATTTCAATTAAGCTTTGAAAAAAAAATAAAGTAAAACAAAGATTACATTTAATCAAGGTTCTAAGACTGCAAAAGCTGCTTGGGACATTAGCGCTGTGTATGCAGGTGGTGCCACAGATGAAAGACTAGCTCGTGATTGGTACTCCAAGTTCAAAAATCTGGAGTGACTGCATTCGACTTTCCGAACACTTACGATTAAGATCATTACCAAGCACTTAAATAAATTTTAATCGATGAATAATTCAAACATTTATACCAAATTAAAACTCAATCGAATGCACCATTTAAACGCTTGCGCACTTTCAAGAATTTCTCCCCATATGCCATTATGCCATAACATAAAAGAAAGTTTTGTCGTAGCCCTTTAGGAGAACTATAAGTCCTATACACACCAAAATCAATACCGGTCTTAGGATGGTGGTTTATAACATGTATACCGAATTTGAGCTAAATCGAATGTATCGTTTAAACGCTAGCGCACTTTCAAGAAATTCCCCCCCATAGGCCATAACGTAAAAGAAATCTTTGTCGTAGCCCTGTAGAAAAACTATAAGTCCTATACACACCAAAATCAATACCGGTCTTGCAACGGTGGTTTATAATATGTATACCCAATTTGAGCTCAATCGGATGTACCGTTTAAACGCTAGCGCACTTTCAAGAAATTCCCCCCATAGGCCATAATGTAAAAGAAATCTTTGTCGTAGCCCTGTAGAAAAACTATAAGTCCTATACACACCAAAATCAATACCGGTCTTGCAACGGTGGTTTATGACATATATATCCAATTTGAGATCAATCGAATGCTCCGTTCAGGAGCTATCGTGTTCACACACACACACACACACACACACACACACACACACACACACACACACACACACACACACACACACACACACACACACACACACACACACACACACACACACATACACACATACATACATACATCTCGTAAAAATAGCATAAATGGATTCAGAAGCCCTCAAAACGTGTAAAAACACCAAAATCTCGAATTCGAATTTGTTCATGAATTCAATACTTTCCTTCCATGGTACATGTTCGGAAAGTAAAAATGGAAATTTTCACGTCAAAAACGTAACTCGCTCTGGATGTCGTTTATTTTTCGAGTCCAAACCGATGTGATTTCTTACAGGATGTCCTCCAGCGACTAAAAAGGCGATTTTTGCTACTAGTTTAACCCTTTGAGGCGCAAACCTTTCCCAATGCTGAAAACAGGGCAGCCGTTGCCATCACTCGACTTACCAGCAAGATGGCGGACGATCGAAACGTTCATCGCGTGCCACAGGATCTAGAGACCCTTTTTTGACGCAGCTGGCTGTACTTAACTCGCAACTTGTGCCGGCACAGCCAGCTGTCGTCAAAAAAGGGTCTCTAGATCTGTGGCACGCGATGAACGATTCGATCGTCCGCCATCTTGCTGGTAGTTAAGTCGACCGATGGCAACGGCTGCCCTTTTTTCAGCATTGGGAAAGGGTTGCGCCTCAAAGGGTTAATGCTCGCAGCGCAAATTAAATTCAACACAAGCCTTTATCAAATCAATTATTTTCACAGCATCAGTTTATAAAGGAAGCATTCAGAAAATACAAATGGAAATACATATAAGTAATCTCTTACGAAAGAAATAAATTTTGTGCAGATATACGAAACTGTATTCCCAATATTAGATAACTGCAAAAGTATTTCTTTTCAGCCAAGTATATACTGGAGAAATTCAATTTCGGCCCGCAAAAGCAATAAAGGGGCGGATCGATGTGGTTGTTGTCTACAAGATTAATGTTCTATTATTGAATAAGAGCGATGATCAATGCAGAGAGTGATTTTGTTTATCGAGGGAAATGACTCTGGAGATATTTGAAATGCAAACAAATGCATTTCGATAACTAAGATAACGCGAAGGTGGAGAAAGTGCTTTGAAAACTGACGTGTTAATATGAGTCTACTGGCACATTGATTTGCCCTTTGCCATGTTTGACAATAATTTGCCGAGTAGGGAATTGAAAGCGTTGATTTTTCAGTTCCAGTGAGGGAAGTGAATGCATCTTACATGCAGACTAAATGTCTAGTGATCGATTAACGTGAGAAGATGTTTATAAATTAAGGCACGCACGTAAGAAATTGTTTAATGATGCAGAAGTTAAAAATGTGGATGCTATAACCAACATGGTTTGCATGTTTGTCCGAGTTTCTTTTGTAGTAATACAAAATTAGTCTAACACTGAATCTGTCTTGGCTAAATATCGTGAAACTACCCTAATAACTGATTAGAAATATGAATGTCATGTCATACCACTTTTAAAGATATGCCTTTTGCATGTGTGTTATATTTTCTATTCCAGCAATCTTTAGTGTCATCCTTTGGAAATATAATTTAAAAATTTTGGAACATTGGCATGTCTAAAATATTTACTAATATTTGAAAATATTTCTAATGTAACACTAATATATTTACATTTTATGAAAATTTATCGAGAACTTTAAGCAAATAATGAAGAATAAAAAAAGAATTTTAAAAATCAGTGCACGTGGTAATACACAATCGATGTATATACATCGATTGTGTATTACCATCGATTGTGTATCGATGTATATACATCGAATGTGCTGGTTATGTTAAAATATTGTATGTGGAATAGTCGGAAAATATGGAATACCCAGGTTTCAGCTCCGATAAATGCTATTGTTAGATGGGAATACTATGAGCTAGAAGAAAGATTCCCATGTTACAATGCTGTGAGAGTTGACCGCTTGTTGTTGTCGTATCACTCGCTAGAGAGAAAACTGTGTTTTTTGATTTTCAAAAGTTTTTGCAGGTAATTTTCAAACATTTTAACCTACTAGTATACACGTGACTTGAACATTGATGTTACACATAATGTACACTAAAAGAATTGTAGTTTCTTGAGCTGTGGTTGAATTTTAGCTGACTGTGTTTTGCCCATCAGTTTAAAGGTTCATTTTCCTAAATGACATGTCGGGTATTATGAATAGTAGGTAATATTGCAATAGATTTCATGCCATCAACTTAAGAACCGGAAAACAAAGACGATGAATGAATCTTCTGTAACGGAAAATTCTTCTAAGAACAACGTGGAGAAATTTGAATTCAATGCTTCAGCTGTTCTCTGTGGGCTTATCTTGTCTGTGCCGGAGCAGAGAAAGCTGATTTTATCTGCAACCTTTCTAAACGGACTGGAAGCAGAAATGCCGTGAAAATAATCTTAAAGATATGGTTTAGTAGTAAAAAAGAACTTTAATGAAGTATAATTAGTTTTTCAACGGTTTAACCCATTTGTGCCCAAATATTTTTGCAACTTTCTTCGATTTTTGCTAATGCCAGCAATAATAGATAAATTTCTGATGTCAACTTCTTGAACAAGGGATGATTTCTTTTAAAATTATTATGTATAAAAATTGAAATGTCAACATGCTACTTGGTTATGTTAAAATATTTTGTGGCGTTAAGGTTTACTACTCGTGAATAAAGGCTAGGAAAAATAAATAACTTTTTCGACTGATAGCGAAAATGGCGTCCCAAAAAGGGACGCTAGGCATAATTGGGTTAAACCACCTGTTCCGTAATACCCGACTATTTCATATTAATCTTCATTCGTAACTTTCCTTTTAAAAAAATTCTATAGCAACAAAATAAATAGTAATTTTCTTTACAAGTGACATTTCAGTACAATTAATTATAGCATGTGCTCATGATGATTTTGGGATTTTATTGAAAAAGCTGTGAGTTATAGTTAGAAATGTAAATGGTATTCCATAGAACCCTCCTCTCCTCTATATATATAATTAATAGGTAAAACATTAAGAATAATGTTTTACTTATTAATTATATATAGACAGGAGAGGAGGGTATATGTACGCGTTGATCATAATATCTTCTCACGCTCTTTTTTTTTAATGGTAATAAGATATGTGTTGAAAATCGAAACCCTGGATTAGTTCCCAAAGAGGGAACAGCTTGAGATTTTGCGATAAATGGCGACTTTACGCATAAGTGCTATCGATAATTCTTTTCTATTAAGATTGCCAATAGAACAATTTCCATATATTTCCTTTGCTTGAAACTTTAATCCCATAATGCCATATCCCATGTATTTAAACCAGGTATCTCCCATCTGGCCAATATGCGACGAATAGCTTAATCTGAGCCCCAAAGACTGATAGCTCGTGGTGAAGCAGTTGGATAAATGCACGAGCATGTGCGGCGATAAGGTTGAAAAGAGTTCAGAATAGTTTTTGTATTTAGTCATTAAAAACTGGAATTTTAAATTATAGCAAACTAGTCCTCTCTATAGAAATTTAAGTACTATCATTTGATTTGCTGTTTATCTATATTTTCTTAGTACAAGATCTATTTTGCGACTCACTAAATTCTGCCCCTTTAAATTTTTCTTCAATCAACTTTTCTCCAAAGAATAATCGCGATGAAATAAGGTAGCAGTGATTATTAAGCATTATGAAAACAATTTTCTTCTAACTCATCATTATGATAATGTTTGAATGAAACAAATGAAGTCGATAAAAACGTCACATTTTTAAGTAAGAGACCGATTTTTGATCGATTTTATTTTATTTTTCTTTTTTTTTTAAATTCTCAGTTTGACAGCATCAAAAACCCGTCTGCAGAAATCAGTTTCCCTATTAATGCTCTGTTCTTACAAACCACAAGAATTGATTTACAGAATATTTGATTGTTACGAGTCCCCACCATGGCCGAATGGATAAAGACCCTCAACATGGTATACAGCTGGAGTGCGAAGGGCCCGGTTTCGGGCCTATCACGCGGCCAACGATCTAAAGGTCTGAAGTTTTGGGCGATTTCCTTTAGATACAACGTGAATACGCGTTAGAACACCAAAAAAGTCCTTTGCCCAAGGCCCCTCTTTTTAGGAAGATAGCCCTCGTGTATCTTTGCTTTAATGCGCACTTACATTGAATGTTATGAACAAATTAAAAATTAATTGAAGTTTTCTTATTAATCATTAATCCCCTTAAAAATATTTAACCCTAGTGCATACTGTATCCAATTGGCTGCACTAACTTTTTCACAATAAAAAGGAAATTTCGTAGTTTTGTTCCAAATATGCATTTAAGCTAAATGCAAGACCATTATGGAAATAATTTTTTATTTTTAAAAATGAATCACGACATTATTTTTTGAGAAGACAAGCATGAATTCATACCGTGTGCAGTGAATCCCATTTGCTGAACATGTTTTTGCCCGAATTTTTGATTGCTTGTAATTTTTGATTTCTAAAAAAAAAAAGTACAAAACTATTGAAAAATATTAGTACTAGAACAAAATAAAGCAGAATTAGGCTACATTATTCTCTTTTGTTTTATGAGAGCTATAGGGTGGACATTTAACTTTTTCGAATTTGAGCATTTTTTCTGATTTTACTGGGAAACTATATGCTGAAATTCTTTTGAAACATTTTTCCTAGCATGAGTAAGCCTAAATTAAGTCACAATTTTATTTTCAGCCCATTTAAAGAAATCATGCATTTTAGAATATACCATTTAGCTGTTTCAAACATGCATATTTTTGGTAAATCAGATTTTTTTTTTCATTTTGTAAATTCAGACTACAATTTTTACTCTATTAATTAAAACTATTGAGCTTTTTAAAATTCTTGATAAAATGTCAAATATATTTTTGCGTAAAATTAGAAAAACAGTTTTGTCAAACTTTGAATCTTGTTTTAAATTTAAATCAGTCCATTCATTTACTTTCCTTGCATGATATAATGTGCATACAGGAATTGCTTGAATTAAATTTCTAAGAGATACAGGAGATTCGAAACCTCGCTGCAATTAATTTTCTAAGTCTTCCCCCTTATAGAACGGCGATTATTATAAAACTGTCATCCATGCGTATTCACTAAGTTTATAAAATTAATTTCACTTACCTTATTGCAAACTGAATGAGATAGCACGCATTTTATTACCTGGAAAACAGATAAACATTATATAAGTAAACTATTAATGCATTATATTAAAACATTCTATAAGTAAGCTGTATCATGTATCCCATTGAAAGTGGTGTATGTTGCTTTTAAAGTTCTTTTACAGGAGCACCCAAAATAATTCCAATACATTACGCACTATCAGCAGTTATTCTTTAAAGCATATTGTAATGATATTCAGCTATGAAAAAAGCAAAATTTTTATGTGTTTTGAAAGATTACAAAATAAAGGTCTCAACGGGAAATAGTGCCTATATGACTTACAGTACTTCTGCAGAAGCATTCTAAAGAATTCCACTGTATTACAGTCTATAGAATTTTAGCGATGTTTTTAATCCAATTGAAGCACAATTCAATAGGTATATAAAAGTGTTTACTCACTATCACTAGCAATTTAAAGCACGTAAATAACATTTAAAGCTCTTTTATAAGATCTCGCAAGATTACATTATTTGCCATATCCCCCCAAATTTCGCCCAGTGTGAAGACGATACATCACCAAATTTGGCGCAAGAAAGACTTGTATTGGAATGCGTTTTATAATCAATGCGTTTGGTATGATCTATTTCCTTTTTTTTTAAACCTTGAATAAAGGACAGAGATATCTTTTCAGATTCAGATCTTAATAAGAAGATAGTTTTGAAAGGGCTACTAAATATTTTTTTGCCGAGGATTGTAATTCTATAATCACTCCTCTTCTCCTAAATAAAGGAAGTAGTCAGGACTTGGAGATCCAAATATTTGTTTATACTGCAGTTTTCGTTAGTTGAATGCATGGGAAATGTGACACACTGGCTTCTTGAGTGAGCGAGGTACGTGTACGTACAGGTTAAAAAGTACTTGAGTATTTGCTAGTGAAATTCCGAGGAGCACACAAAATGCGAAATGTATGGAGAGATATTGGCTCCATTTCCAATACTCCAACTTCCAACAGCTTCCATCAAGAAAATAAATTTAGTTATATTAATTAACTTTCTGACAGTCGTCTTGGAAAAAGGATAGAATGTAGTTTCCGCTGCTGCATGTTATCTAAGAAAGGGAGGATGATCACTACTGTCCTTGTATGGACACGACAGTGAAGAATAACATCTATGGGAAGTGTTGCTTTCAATCAAGACTTTTAGTGCTGCGTTGGGAACCTCGTTGAGCAATTTCAATACTCTAAGCAAGAGGACATCCAAAGACCCTCTTGAGAAGCAACATTTGTTGCAGAAGAAACATTATTGAATCTTTGCAACCATGCCAAAATGTTTAGACTTGAGTTCAAGATGAACAAGAAAGCTATATCATGAAAAAGCATTGTACGAAGTATTGTATAACACTTTTTTCAATGTTACTGTCTTTTAGGGCATATATAAATGCATAACAAAATTTTAAAAACAATTTTACCAAGGTACTTCTCTTAATCGCGGCCATTAGGGCGTAATCTGTTGCCACATATTGGCAAATTAATGTGTTATTCCGAGCTTTAATTTAGCAAAAATTTATACTACATGTGAGAAATAGCCAAAATTTTCCTCTTTTGCATTAAGTTAGTTAGTAAGTTCAACAGCGTTAACTTTTAATTTATTAACAGTTTTTCATGGCGGAATTTCTGAGGGATTACCGTCAACTGTTACTGATATCAAAGAGCTCTCTATGGTGCAATTTTATTAGTTTTTTAATGTTTATCCTCAACATTAAAAAACTAAGCTGAAAAAGCGGGTAAAGAAAGGTAATATTAAAGATAAATCAGGCCAAGCAAAAAATACTTCATTATTACTACGCACTTTCCCACACAATTACCATTCTTTGAGCTTACTGAATTGCGTAAAAAATATTTAAAAACGATCAATCTAAAAGACACCTCTTTGAATCATCGCCATTTGGACATAATCTGCTGTAACGTATTTTTCGATAGATTTGTTATTGTGAGCTTTAATTTATTCTACAGCTGAAATTCCGTGTGACAAAAAGTCAAAATTTGCATCTTGTTGCCTGTAAGTTTATTAGTGTGCTGTATTGATAATTAACTTCTCATTAATTAATTGTAAGATTTGGCTGTACCGCAATAAATTCATATTATATCCCGTGGGAAAAATCCGGTTTGGAGAGTTATTTTTAGTGGCGAATTTGGCAATATACCGATAAAAGTAGGCGAGCATTTGGCAAGATTTTGGCCATAAATAACCTCCAAAAGGCTATATCACTATCAATGTAATTTTGAGAGGACGAATTGAACAGTAAGCGTTATTAGCATCTATAATTCTCATTATTTTATATTTCAAATTGAGAAATGTCTAGAATTTCTCTAAATTACCAATAACAATGTATATTTGTTAGTCTGCAGTATACATGTACATATATATACCATATACTATATTTTCCATGGCGATCATTCAGGGTATACAAAAAAATCCTGGAATCTTCCTTGGAAATAATGAGCAGCTGAAGAGCTCTAAAACTCCAAGGAACATTACGTGAAAATATCAGGAATTTTACTGAACAACCAATTGCCATCAATGTTTCAGCACAGTTCCTGGTATTTTCATATAACATTTCTTGTATACTATTCACCTCAGCTGTGCGTTATTTCCAATGTACGCCCTCAAATTTTTCTTACGCTGCTTTATTTTGTAAACATTAATAGCATGCATTAATTTTGGTTTGTTTGAATTGGATGTATGTTTGAATAATGAACACATGGAACAGTGAATGACCATGGACCGTAATGTATTGGAATTTTTCGAATCTTCCTGTAAGCGAAATATAAATGCTACCTACACCATTTTCAATGTGATAAACGGTACAGTACACTGAAATAACTTATCTATTTTGAAATTGTCGTTGCATGTTTATAGCCTTTGGAGCACGGACAGTCGGACAGACATTGAATCCCGCAATCCTTAACAAAAATTGAAAAGGAAAAGATTGACACTCCCCTTTAAAAACATCCTGCCCAAGATTATGAATTCAGGAAACTTTATTATAGCATAAAAAGTAAATTTAAACAAAAACAACTACATTTATAAGGCAATCAGTTGTAACTCTAATCTTCAATTTTTAAATTGAAAAGCAATATGTGATACTTCTTCATTCCTATACTCAAAAGTTTAGCAGTACTAGACTAGGTCCACGAGTCCGCACACTCTGATAAAGTCCAGTATTGATATTGGAGTATCTCAAAAATCTTATTCATTGAGACCTAGACACTGAAGAATGTGGTTTGGAGAACCCTGTTCACAGGAGAACTTGGTACACTGTTCAAATGACATGAGAACCATCTGAGTAAGGTTATAGTAGAACTAGACATTTCCGCAGTAGGTGCCCACTGCGGAAGTGGGTGATAGTGGTTTGACCCTGTCTGTCACAACCAAGTGACAAAGAACCTCCCGGTTGGCAGGTCTGATACCAATGATATACTGATGGTATTGACCATATACTCCTTTTAATCATTGCGCGTGTGGCTATCTAAGAGTAGATAAGAGGCCCCAAGAGAATCAAGACCTCACTTACGAACTTTTTAAGGATAGGTACACCCATATCGCCTGTAACACTGGGCCAGATACCGAAATGCTGGATATTACTCCTACATCAGACAAAATCCATATCTCTTTTCCGTATAGAAGTGTCGCAATAACATCAAGCCCCTCATTTATGGCAATTCGCAGCGGAAAACAGAGCAAAATTCAGAATTCCTTTTCTGGATCTGTAAACTGTTCTTCAACGTGGTTTTCTCAGAAGCTTCACATAAATACGGGTTAGTACCCCTTAGAAAGTCCCCCACGGAGGGCAATCCCACCTCCGGCCTACATACCTAGCGTAGATAACTGGCCGTAGCTCACATTTCCATTTCCAAAGTGTTATTTAATATCATATGAGTTCCACTGCTGGAAAAATCCTTGTCATTTAACTACCTTTACAGCGTTCTCTGGTATATTGTCCAATCTTCCCAATCTTCCTTAGCAAGTGGCTGCTTGAAAATTTTGTAAAGAGCTGGCGGGTCTACAGAATGAGAATTATTAGTTTGTTAAGACGTATAATTCATGCGATTCAGGTGTTTTTTTGTTGTTGTTGTTGTTTTTAGTGTTGAGGAGATACATTATCTTAGTGCACCTATAAAAAATTTCAGTTGTGTTCAAAAAGGTAGGTGTGTATTTTAAAGGGTGAAACGTCGTCCACTACCGGGAGGAGGACCCTCTTAGAAATGGCTCGTAAAATTAGAGATTAAAAATGTCCACGAACATAATTTAGCTTACAAGCATTTTTGATGATTGCCTGTACATTTGTTTGACTTAGTATTGGACAGAAGTCATCTGCTGGACATTGATTTTGGTGTTTTTAGACTAGAAAATAGTTCCTTGCAAAAATATGTCCTGCCAAACAGTGTAATGAATGGAAGGCGCGTTTCAAGACATTTGGATAAACATTCCAGGGACAAGATTTTTTTTAAATGTTAACAAAAATTGTTAAACGACAGCATTCTTCATGTCAGATTTTATCCGGGATTTCAATGGTTTCTTGTGCAACATTGATAGTAACATTGATTGATTTCGGATGAATATGAAAAAGAAAAAACTTCGTTAAACCACAGTGTGGCCTGAATTTTACTCTTCTTGTTTGTATATAAATATGTATTGAATATATATATATATATATATATATATATATATATATATATTATTGTTGTTTTACATTTATTTCTTGTCTTTATTCGCCATTTAAAAAAAGATCTTAACAGTAGAAGGCAGGCCAGTTTCAATCTTTTGGAGAGCTGGAATGTCGCAGACCATATGTCGGACAAACCTGCTTTAAACATTCGAAATTCCCCATTTTGACAAGATTTCTCTGCCCTAACTTCCAGCCTCGCCACCAGGAGGCGCTATAAGCTGTCTGATCCACTGTCACCTAATCAAAATTCATTGCTTCAGACACTTCTTTTATGGCTATTGCTGTTGGCGTTTAAAAGTTAAGATTTTGAGGAAACGCGTGTTAATGTACAGCTTGAATACTTTTATTTCAGATTTTTGTCATTGAGTTGCTTCAGTTTTCAATACTTAAGGTAAAACTTTGAATTAGCAAGAAATAAATTAGTTTTGAAATTTAATAACTTTCTCCATGAACGAAGAAAAGGAAAATGTTTTCGCTGTCTTACTCATGCTACGAAGTTTATTACTTTTCTTTTGCGACAGAAATGCCATATCCAATAGAAAGGGCCTCTAGGTAATTAGTTTCTTTTTAAAACAATATTATATATCTATACTCTGTCAAAGGCTAAATTTAGAAATAAGTACCGAGGATGGCTTTGTGTTATTTGATTGAACCTCGCTTATTTTCTGTAATATATTAGTTTCTTATCTGAGAGCATCTGAGATTGAGTAAATATATTAGATTAACACATAATTGTTTTTCCAGAGATTGTGTAAGCTGTCAAGGAGCATGTTTATAAGATTATGTTTAAGAAGCATGTGGGTGTGATTCTTAAACTTCGACGAAGTTGAAAGCTGGGCTTTAGTTTGTCTCTAATATACAGGGTGTCCAGCCTTAATGTGACCCAATAGCTAATTCCCGAACCGTTCGGTTTAGATATGCACTTCCAATTTGAAAAATGTTTTAAAAAAGGTAAAGAATGCTTTTACTTGCTTTTCAAACCAAAAAACCCATTTAGAAAAAAATTACAAAAATTAAATTTTTATACGGTCCCCAGGTCCTATCACTTATATTTAGGAAAAGATGCAGTGCACAAAAACAAAGTAAACACAAAAAGTTTCATTTTATTACGATAAAAACTGTCCGAGTTATGGAACTTTGAAAATCATACATTTCATCCATTTTCTTGGCCAATTTCAAGAAGCTAGTAAGGGACCGTCTCCAAAGTGAAATTAATTGGAACTCTGCCAGGAAACTTTCGCTCTTGCATGTCACTCTTATGTAAATCGTTTTTAAATTTAAAAGTACATACATTACGTTAATATTACAATAATTGAGTACTTAAGAAACAAAATTTATTCTGTGTACGTGTAAAACATAGATAAAATAAAATATTTTGGACGAAGAAAACTTTTCAAAAGCAGTTCCAAAAAAATAGACTTATTTGCCTGCGGCTTCAGACTGATTTGCTGCGGTACTGATCATGGCGAACGTTAAAAATCTGTTGTGTAGTCGCTTGCAATTGCATACAGTCGTATTCTAATATTACGAATTCTAGTACGGGAGAACGAGATGTATACAAATGAAGAACACTGCGAAATGGTACTGTTGTATGGGCAGTGTAATAGAAATAAGAGAGTGGCGGCAAGACTTTCTTTGAAATTGTCCTAGAAAAGAATTCTATGGAACGAAGAAAATACCTATTGTATTAATTGAGCTTATAAAATTATGAAATGATAACGATGCCATTAGACTTTATGCCATTAGACTTTATGACATTAGACTTTATGCCATTAGCGAGCCAGAGCGAAAGTTTTCTGGCAGAGTTCCAATTAATTTCCCTTTGGAGACGGTCCCTTACTAGCTTCTTGAAATTGGCCAAGAAAATGGATGAAATGTATGATTTTCAAAGTTCCATAACTCGGTCAGTTTTTATCGTAATAAAATGAAACTTTTTGTGTTTACTTTATTTTTGTGTACTGCATCTTTTCCTAAATATAAGTGATAGGACCTGGGGACCGTATAAAAATTTAATTTTTGTAATTTTTTTCTAAATGGATTGTTTGGTTCGAAAAGCACGTAAAAACATTCTATACCTCTTTTAAAACATTTTTCAAATTGGAAGTGCATATCTAAACCGAACGGTTCGGGAATTAGCTATTGGGTCACATTAAGGCTGGACACCCTGTATATTTTAAGACTTTGAGCCGGAAATACTCCTTGATTGGAGAAATCGCCGTCTTTAATGTAACGATAGAGAAAATCAGTCTAAAAGTTTTTCAGCAAAAATGTTGTTCAGCTTTTAAGGTAGTGTGATAACTCCTTTAAGAAATCAGGGAGGAACTAAATAGAAGTAACAAAATAGACTTACATGTTGTATACTGTTAGAACAATTTTGAGAAGCGATGTTGAAAAGAAACAATTTAAATTTCTTTGAAATTGTCCTAGAAAAGAATTCTATGGAACGAAGAAAATACCTATTGTATTAATTGAGCTTATAAAATTGAATTTTGATGTAGTTTTTTGAATGAGAATAATAAATGCATGGGTTAGAGCCCCCACCCTTTTTTTTCCTGGAAAATTTTGAAATAAGATATTGAGAAGTCGTTTTTGAATGTAGAGCAGAAAAATGCTTCCTTACGCTAAATAAAGAACTCCAAGATTCATCAAAGAATGAGAAAAATAAAATATGTACTTTATTGTAAAAATTGTTAATATTAAAATTTTAGATATACATGCATACGATTGTATTTCATGTATGCATTCACAGTGGAAAAGAACACATTTCTTTCCCCGTCTTTTATTATTTCCTTTGCTTTTTCTAATAGAGAAAATTACGCTTTAAACAACTGGCATTATCTAAAGGCTTTAAAAAGTCGTAGTAAATTTTAAAAATTGAACATCGTTATTATTTCATTATTTAATATAACACTACTCTTTATTTAATATAACAGTAACATAAACTCGTTTCTTATATAATAAAGAAATATGTATAGGTTTATTTCAGTCGATTTTTTTATTTTTGAAAAAGTATAAATTTTCTCATTTTAGTATAATTATGATATGAATATCAATTATGAATTGAAGTTAACCGTATTAAGCTTGAACTGTGAAAGCTTATAAATTTTGCAGGGACATTTGGTTTGGACAAAAAATTTGGGGGAACTCATTTGGGTGGAACAAAAAATTTTGTTCTTCGTCTAAAAAGGCAAATTTAAAAAATCGCATGTCTCTAAGTAAAATAGTTTCCGCGATATTGCAATTTGAAAAATTGTAAAAAATTGGCATTTGTCGCCAAGCACAGGGATTTCTCAAAAGTGCTAAAATGTTATTCTTTTTCAATCGGCGTTAATTTATGTTAATAGTCACTCTACGTATAGGCACAGTTGACTTCTCAAATCGTAATTTAGCGGGCAGTTTCTAGTGAAAGTTACCACATAATAGTTAACTCACACCATTATTTTGTCATTCTCATTTACTCTTTAAAATCCCTTGTCTCGAAGCGTGACGTGATTAGTTTATAACGCCCTTAAAAGACTTAATTATCACTAATTTCGTAACACGTTACCGATCTATTCAAGTAAAACTGTATTCTTCATTTCACACGTTTGAATGCGCTTAGCTGCCATTTCACAACAATGGGATCATTATTTAACATGACAGAATTTTATTATTTAACTCATAGTTGGTCCCCTAAAGTAAAGATTTTTTTTCTCCTGAAAACAAATGCCAGCACAGTTGGTAATGCGGCGTAAGTCATCATTTTTAACACTAAATTTTTAGCTAACTATTTCACTTAGAGACATGGGATTTTTTTAATTTACCTTTTTACACAAAGAGGAATATTTTTCTAAATATAAGTGCTTCCAGTAAAAAAAATGCCGTATCTGAAAGCTACTCTTAATTAGACGACTTTTTCTAATTGAAAGTGTTTTTCGATCACTTGCGGTTTAAAAGATAAATCGCCTTAACATCTCTTTTGAAGCACCCGGTATATATAGATTGTCTCATAAATAGAAGCACATGCTTTTAAAGGGGCAGCAGAACACATTGCAATGCTTGAGAATTGCATAGAAATTCAAAGACGAAAAGTTAGCTGATTACACTAATTAATAATCATTTTTAAACAATAAAATTTTCAACAAACCATAGTTCAAAATTGATGATGATTAGTATTTTACTCTTTTATAAGCTGAACTAAAATTATCAAAAATATTAACCGCTGTATGAGAGCACCTATTTTATCTTAATACTGGATTTTGAATTCTTTTGATGTACCCTACTACTTCTTGAATCTCTATTTACTGGACATCTTCTACAAGCCAATAAAAATAAAAGACGATAGCAATAATCAAGCATCCTTGAAAGAATTGAATAAATGAATTTAAACGAATCAACCCAAAATAATAATAATAATCTCTAAAAAAGTAGTATAAATAATTTTTCTGAAAACTAAGAATCAAAATTTTACTATTTTTAAGAATTAACATGGCTGCAACAAAAAAAATCATAAATATCTTTTAATTTTAACTGAAACACTCTTTTAAAATGCTATGTTATTTTGCAATGACAGCAAAATATTTCAGTTAAAATTGAAAGGCCAAGCGTTTACTATTTTTTTTTCACAATGACGTCCTTGTCTAAAATATTTCTGAAAACACAGAAAAAGTATACCGTTATTCTTTTTTATGTGCAAATTCTGTAAAAATAGAGTAGCTCTTTCATCTTATCGGAAAGTGCTTTATATATTATTTAATCTTGTTACAACATCAATGAAGAAATTGTTGAAAGGAGAAGTACATTTTTTAAAAGCCTTGTATTAAATACTAAGTGTTACAGTAATAATCCTTATTCTTTAAAATAAAATAATTATAACTAGTTGACAGGATAACAGATTTTTACTAAATGAAAATACAAAATGTTGGCCAGTAAAAATATGAAGTAGTGTTACTACAAAGGGAATTATTTTTCCTATTACATAAGGTTTGCCACAATTCCCTCCCGGGTGCGGAAGGCTCATAAAAAAAATAAGTATTACCAATACAGCAACAAAGTTGACGTTATTTGATAAAGAAGTCTTACAAGTTTTGTATCACAAATGATCAATATGTGAACCTTTCGTGAGGTGGCAGATATCAAGTCCAGAGTCAAATTCTTCCCTCCCCTCACTCGCTTTCACAATGTGAACATTTGTAAAAAAAATTGCAAGATTTCTTTATCCAACAAAGTCAACTTTGTTGCTGTAACGATAATATTTATATTTTTATAAGTCTTCAAAACCCGGCAGAGAATTGTAACACGCCCTGCATATTCCGCCAACAGTCCAAGGACGATCTTACGTTTCCCCCAAAATCTCGCAAGTCGGACGAGTTATCGCTCATTGTCGCCAAATTCCACGCCAATTGGTACTCCGAATCTGAACTTAGCTCAGAGATATCTGCTACATTTGGGAAGCAGTTAACTCTATGCAAAGAAATTTGGCAGATTCCCAACTCGAGCTCTAATCAATCAGCCAATTTACATGCAATAAAATGTAATAATTGACTATTTGATGCGTAGAGCAAGAATTATAGACCAAATTAAATCGCAGAAAAAAAAGAAGCCTCCCCCCCCCCTAAAAAAAAATCGTAACACTATGAGCAAATCATGAATTTACTTTTCTGCAGATTGAGTAAGCTAAGTGACGAAGAGTTGAACATGCCCGATTTTACTGACAAATACTACATAAATAAATGAATAAATAAATAACAATGATGATGATGGTTAAATTAGGCTTTATGCCTAACAACGCAAAACATTAGGACAATGTAAGTCTCTGAAGTGTTAGCGAGCAAATGCTGCTAAGTCAGTCACTAAGCCTTCATTTACGCTCAGAAATAAATGATGAAAAGGTTTGCTATGTTCTATAATTGTTCAGATATTTTCTGACTGGCATGTGATACGATGTAAGGAAAACCAGCAAAAAAATCTTCACTGTAGGGACGGTTTTATTTTTTAAGGAATTCTTAAAATAAAATAGATTTTGGAATATGGAAACAGTTTTGTTCATGTAGCTCATTAAAAATTTTTCTATAAACTAGCTGTCAGCCAGTGGTCGAAATTCGACGATAAAGCATTGCGTATTTTAATATGAGCGTGAATAAAGTTCTGCTGTCAAAGAGTATGTCTCAAGATTCCATATACAGTGGAACCTACTAAAGTGACCACCTTGGCTGAGAGACCATCTGCCTACAGTGACCACATTTGTACAGTTTCACTTTACAACCACCACACTTTTCCGTGAAGACGGTGTTTTTCTAAAAACTCTATCATATTTTGCTAAATGCAAAGGCAGCTCCAGCGAGGGGGTCATAGGGGGTCATATCCCTCTACTGACCTTGAATTTCACACGTTCTCGTACGATTTTACACATTCAGTTTGCGTTTTGAACATTTTAGGCTAATCTAAACAGTCTAGTGGTCCACACCGAAAATTCAGCCTGAATCTGTCCTCTGCTAAAGGCCCATTATGTTCGGAGTAATGAAATCTTAAACCGTCGAATGATTGAACTCTATTTGCTGAGGCGCACCACTCAACATGTATTAATCTTGATGCCTCAATAAATTTACCCTTTTTTCGAATGGTAACCTTGAGATATATTTACTATCATTGCAAATGCGGGTATATTTGGAAATTGAGTTTTTTGAAAGGATATGGTAAAATAGTACCAGGATATTTTATAAGTGGAATTAAATTATTTTATTGCCAGCGGTTCCAATTCAAACTTCGCAATGAATTGCATTACAATATATAAACTTGCCATTGCCCCAATATTAATTCTTGTGCCATGACTAATGCTTCCTTTTTACTTAAGTTTCTGATTTGTATAACGATGCAACTAACTTTCAATACTAACTTATGTGGTGGCAAACTGTGGTATTTTTCGGTTAGTCAGGCGCAAATCCAGCCAACTGTTTTCTCTGGGAAACGTTTAAGACTACTTCTGAAACAGTTTCGTTTTCCAAAACAAAGCCGGAAATTTTAATCCGTGTACAAAATTCAATATACACAAAAATATCAATATGCTAAAAAGAAATTTGTATGCTTATTCGTTACATAATGTGGAATTGGGGAAAACGTGTGAAATTAAAATACGAAATTAAATTAAACTTCCAAAATATGGAAAGGGATAAACAACTATGTACTGGAAATCGCTTTACATTTGTAAGCATTTGGCGCAGATCACAATTATTTGGCACCTTTTCACTTGCTCCCGGCTAACCGAAAACAAACCAACCCAAACCATTCATAGTGAAAGAATTCAAAAAACTCTACTGGATAGTTATTGATTTCATTGTCATCACAGCAAATTATTTTACCGTAGCTATGGTGACATGTTCTCTATAATCAGATATTCGATCAAGTCAGTAATAATAAAATTTCAATCGTCAATTTTAGGTTCTATTATAACTGACTTCAATACGTTATCTGGGAGAATGTTTTTGGAAACATTTCCTTACATTTCATTAATAATATTATTTTCACTCCCTATTAATTGCTGAAGTATTCTTTCAATAATATTTTCGGAGGAAATTTGCTTTAGCATACTGCGTGGCGGGAGATTTTGAAGAAATTGTCCAATTGGCGCGTTTCTGAGGAGCGTCTCTTATATTGCAACCTGCCCTGTTCGGTTCGTTTTTCCACAGCTTTAAAACATGGAATTTACAACACTTCGCGCAGTTATCGACCGTCTAAAAAAGTAGTCAATCACAGTTCTAAAGCACTTTTAGCCATCGGCGTTTCATAAAACTGAGGAATAATTTCACTATTTGCAAAATGTGTTTTAATACTATAACCCTATAGCACTGCTGAAACTTAGTTCTGTTATTTCAAAATTAGCACAACAATGGAACCATGACAAGAAATACTGCGTGTCAAATTACTTCTTTAATATTTTACGGTGCGTTAGCATATTACACAAAAATTTTCACATGCGCACAACCACTGCACTCGAACTTTAACTGTGCCGAATTTCGCACTCACCCCTTCGCGCAATGTGCTGCAAAAGGGACACAAAGGTTTTCCTTAGCGTATTTATATATACATAGATATACAGGTGAAAATAATTTCAGTTTTTCCTTTTATGGTTACACTCCTATAACTATTCCTCTTAATGTATATCACAAGCGGATTTCTATTATTTTAACATGAAAGGCACACAGCCAATGTACATCTCATACAGTATTAATACTGAAATCAAATTTTAGACGCACAAATGTTCAAAATGTGCTTCTTAAATTAGGGGCGCACTTTTAAGAGTGTATACAAAGGTACAAGAATATTTTTATACATCGTTTTAATTGAACTTCTAAAAGTAAAAAAAAAAAAGTAATTACTATAAGCCGACCAGATTTTAGTTTTACTAAAAGAAACAGTTAAAAGCGCATTTAAAAATAAACAACAAAACTGATTATCGCTCGATTATTAAGTAACATATGCATTCTATTCTAATTAAAAATTTGGAGCTACATGCACCATTTTTAATAAGATTATAGAGTTAAAAGCCTCAGTAGTGATTACTAATTAAATTTTGTTTGAAATAGATTACCAATTCTTTCACAAACTTTAAGCAACTACAGTCCATAGTCCGTACTGTAATATAATTCGACCGTGCTCTCCTTTATCAGAACTGTCCATGCTAGGCCTACTATTTTCAGTAAGACACAAACTGCATTACATATAAATAGCACATATAAATTGCGTAGCATTTAATTCGCATTTACAGCAGTTAGAGGACAGATGGATAGACAAATATTACTGAATTCATGAATTCTTCCAACATAGCTTCTTCCTATTAAAAATATTTACTAACTTCTTTCACAATGGAAAAATTCATAAAATTTGCGTTGCAAAGTATGTTGAATCCAGAACATTTTACAAAACTTTATTCAGAGTGTGTCACAATTCCCTCCCGGGTTTGGAAGGCTTATAAAAATATTACCAATACAGCAAAAAAGTTGAATTCATTGGATTAAGAAATGTTACAAGTTTTGTTTCATAAATGTTCACTATGTGAACCTTTTGTGATGCGGCAGATATCAAGTCTAAAATCAAATTCTTCCTTCCCCACTCTCGCTTTAACATGTCGCGATCAATGGTAGGAAATGCAGTTGTGATCCTTTAACGTAAATCTTTTAAATCATGAGGCATAGGGGGCATGAACATAATCTTTTATTTAACCCCATTAACAAAAACCTCATAGAGTTAGGTGTGGAAAGCGAGGTGGCCACGGAAGAAGGCGATTGTCGTCGTCAGAACCTCGACCAATCCAACCACGAGGACACTCGTTATTTGTGAAACTAAACTTGTAATCTTTCTTTCTCCAGTAATGTCAACTTTGTTTGTTGTACAAGTAAAATACTATTTTAATAAGCCTTCCAAACCCGAGGGGGAATTGTGACACACCCTGTATTATTACATAAAATAAATACCCTCGAAAGAATGGATTTTTAAAGAATTCTAAATATATTACACAAATTTTCATCAAAATATTTCAAATCTCATTATTCATTACAAGAAAAAACACATGCAATCGATCTAAACGAAAGTAATTTAAACGTCCTGAGTTTCTCTATTTGTTGTAAGTACACAGTTATCAAATAGATGCAACTGACAAGACCCAATTAGGGGATTTTCCCCCTCCCTTTTTCTATTTCTTTGAACAGATTTATTTTGGCAAATGCTATTGATTGATTAACTGCTTTATATTGGCTCATTGTTTTCTTTGTATGGAGTAGAAAATTTCCCAGAGAAAACATGAACATTATTGTAACGCTACTCCTGGCAGTGGAAACATTTATAGGTACTGATAAAACAGTAAGAGGTCTGACGCACATTATTATCTCTTTTGGGCAAACGAGATGTAAAATTCTGCTCACGGATTTCCAGTTTCCTCTGCAATACATTTAATTTATGAACGACTTCGGCCCTACGTCTTACTATTACAACAATCTTTACATTACTCTATATTCTTCATTTTCAAGAATTTTAACACCAAAACCTAGTGTCCTACTAATAATACATGAAATAATAGCAGAACATTATCATTTTTGCTCTGTAGATGGCAGAACATCTCCAGTTGAGAAGATTATGGACATGTCCAGCTACCTGAAGCCAAAAGTTAAAAGCATCTTTTATTAGTTCTCAAAATATTATTATATGTAATTCCTGGATCTTTAAAAATTCCATAATATAAATTAGACTCTTTATGCTCAATTCAGCACTTTTAACTAAAATAATTATTAGAAATTTCCTTGTAAATGTCAATCTAATATCTGTTCTACTAATAGGACATCAGGTCTCAAAGCAAATGAGTGTATTTTTATACTTGTTCTATTACTAGTACACCAGGCGTTTATTAGAATAAAACTTATGTTTTGTTTTAGAATAAAAGATTATTATCTTTTAAAATATTGTGTTTTACGTATAATTTGTATATTTTAAGGTTTTTTTAAAAATAATTAACAGCATAGTTTTGTCTGCTCATTCCTAATTACTCATACTGAAATTCATTCTTAAATCTTTATGGGCAATATACGAAGTAAAAAAAGTAAAAAGTTGTCCAAGAAGGAAGCCGTTGAATGCTTATGTAATCAAGGTGATTCTGATTTAGAAGCTATAAACTTAGATGAGTCTAATAATGAACACCTGCCATCAAATTCTCCTGATTTACCTGCCTGACTCCATATCAGATGAAGAGAAAGTAATAGCAGAGAAGTAATTACAATTAGATGATGCAACTACTACAAAAGTTATTAACGGAAACCTTTTCATTATTCAAAAAGACCCTTTCAATCATCTGACTTAAGCTTTATACATAAACAGAGAAAATGACAAGGATTTACTGGATTTTACTTTAGATATTGCAAAAACACTGTCATTTTCGAAGCTTACAACATGCTCCTATCAAACGTGGGAGGCCATCAGGAAATAGCCTTATTTTATCTCCATCAAAGAAAAAAATCAAATCCAGCTGTTAGGATTTGCAAATACATGATCAGCTAAATCATTAATTAAAGGAATCAAAAACAACAGCGATGCAAATTAGAAGGTTGCACATACAAACCTACAGCATTTTGTGAGAAATGTGAAGTATTTTCATGTTTCCAGGCACAAAGAAATTGTTTCATACAAAATAACTATAAAATGTATTTTTTTTTTCACATTTTGCTCAATTAAAACCTCGTATCCTATTATTAGAACATTTTTAATTAGTTTGGTAATTGGCTGAATGTTATAATATTTAATTTTAAGATACTTACATATGGTGCAGCACATCTAATCACTCATTGATTTTTAATACCAAACCAAAGGGGTCAATATTAAATACTCACGTTTTATGATTTTTTAAAATTATTTAAAGTAGCATTGGCAGATTTACTTTTTTAACGAAGGTTTTGTCACAAGGGGCGAATGTGCTGTATGTCGTTAACAACAACCTATTGTACACCCCAGCTTATAAAAATAATCCCTTTATTCACCTAATACATCCAGAACGGTTGATTAAAATTCATATTGCATAATACTTAAGGTATACAGTAAGATGACATTACCTTAAATTTTTAGAACAGCAACAAAACATAATCAGTTTTTCTACAAGTTTCAAATATCACGTAAAAACAAGCCTCGTTGATAAATGAGTCTCTATAATAGGGTGAAGTAGGGGGAAAAGATAGGAAAATCATGTTTTTTTTTTGGGGGGGGGGAGGGGTGTGTCCTAAAATCAAGCCGTTAAATTTATGTTAAGTAAATTACTGAAGTATATTACAAACATTGGACTTATAAAAACTGGAAATGTAGCATTATTTTTTAATGTTATCAAAGCACTTTTCTACGGTGTCATTTTTAGTTAGACAAGTATTGTACTACTAAGTACAAAGTACCTGAATATTTTTAATAAAAAACGTACTAATGCTATGAATGAAAAAAAAATGACCTCACAATTCAATGTTTTCTTAATATGCTTCAAGGAAAAGATGGACAAAAAAGGACTATTTCCCAAAATATTTAGCTAAAGAAATAATGTGAACGATTATCAAATTCAGATTCACTCAGTATATGGCAAATGTTACTTGGTTCCATACAAGGATATAGGCAGGGGATGGCTGGTGGGGGTGTAGCACCCACTCCCCGAAATAAGTAAACATAAGATATGGAAAAGATTACGTATTTGCGGATAAATTTGAAAGTTCCCCTTGAAAATTTTGAGATTCAGCTACGAACCTAAGTCAAATTCAATATTTTTTCTAATATATGTTCTCAAACAGCAAATATTTAAAATTCGATTTACGAATTTATTTTTTTTTCAGTCTTTTTATTTAATTTTTATATGCGAACTCTTGTAGGTAATATAAATGGGTTCCATTCCGCCCTCCCCCCCCCCCCCCGAAAAAAAATAGATGTGTTATATCGATTTTTATAAGCCATATTGCGATCTACATTTTTGAGTTTTCAGTCACCTCCGAAAAAAATTCTTGACTACACTACTGGTTCCTCAAAATTCATTTCCACAATAAACAGTTAATAAAAATTTCAATATCTTTGTTTTTAATTGTTGTTTTAAGTTATATTTAACTAAAAGAAGAAACAGAAATGTCAATATCATGCAGAACTTTGCTAAGTCTTACCATACCCCTCATTTTACCACATATTAGAAGAAAAAATTTAAAAAATGGAAATTAAAATTTTATACTTAATTTTCTTATAAATTCCATTTTTTTTTTTTTTTTTTTTTTTTTGAGAGAGAGAGAGAAGTTTCTCTACTAAAATATGTATATAAATGATTTATCTAATTATCAGGAATCTAGGAGAAAGTTTTTCAACATCACTTTTTAACAGGCAATATGTTCAGTGCAAGAACAAGAAGTTTTGCGCACATTCATGTTATTGAAATATCTTAAAACTTCATTAGAAGCACTTGTTATGTTTTTAAAATATATTCACAAAGAAAAAAAATACTGAAACATCTAAATTTTTATGATGAAAAAAGGTATTTTCAATATACCACCATTTTCCTGCGCCTGACCCTATTCTTTACACTGATTCCTTAAATTCACGGATCGTTGATAATTCACGCAGTTTCTATAATGTTCGTTACACTCTTAATTAAACTTGATTTTGTCCAAATTAGCTGAACTTAATAGTGGGTGGTGAAACTTTCCAATGAGATGTGTCACTGTATTTTCTTTTTCAATTTTTAATCTGGACTTAATCAGATTTTTAATCTTAATCATTTAAAGATAGGTGTCGGAAATACTGGCGTAAGTCTGCGCGACCCAGTCAGGTGACCTTCCCATCCTCCCTCCTGTTTTTTAGTTGAGTTGCAGTTAAAAATGCAACGCAGTTTAGCTACTGATGAGACAGAAAGAATGAGCGCGCGTATGCCTCAATGTTATGTGAAGAGGCGAAAATAAGTATACATTATATTGTAAATAGAAGTATTTGTGAATTACGCTAACCAAGAATTATGTATTATCTAGTAGGTGTTGTTGAATAAAATATAATAGAATACGAACCATCCCGTGTCGTTGTCTGCAGTTACGAACCCGGAAAGCAAGGTAAGCGATTTTAATTTATCTTGCATGGAAACATAAGAAGAAATAAAATATTTTGATTTGCAAAATATCTGGCATCCCTGCTGGTATTCCATTTACTGAGAGTAAAATGGAAAGTTTAGACTGTGTAAAAAAAAAAACTACGGACACCTACTAGAACGAATCTTACGAAAATTATAAATAAATCAGTTGAAATGTTAGAAAAAATAACTGAAGATGCCAACACTTTGGCAACATTGATTGTTCAACTCGAACAAAGAATTAAAGAATTAAACGAACTTGATAAACGAATTTTGGAAATTTTACAGAATGATGAAGAGTGACAAAGAAATACACATTTTTGCCAATTTTACACATGCTTAGAGAGTTATCTCAACGGGATTTCTTGCACAGTGCCATCCTATATCCTTAATTAAAGATTAAAAACAAATCTTGAATCCTATTATACATAAGGAGGTACTCATAAAAAAAATTCATTTTTTAATAATCTTAATTCAAATTTATCCAATTTACGATTACTCAAATATGAAGTGTTCCAATGATGAAGATTTATTAATATCGTCGTTTTCTCTTCGTGCATTTTAAATGACTAAAGCTTTCGGCATGTTTAAATTATTTGTGAAACTTTCAATGCATCCTTTACTTATAAATATACTTTTTCAGTTATAAATATCAGGAAATCTTAAAAGCAAGAAATATATATGTATATTTCTGAAAGAATAGGAAAATTAATAACTTAATTATTTGGAGGGGGGGGGAGACATTTTTGGCAATAAAAAGAGTAATTAAAAAGAATTATCAAACTGTGGCATTACTAAAACCGCAAGTTACTAAAGATCATGTTCTCGTAAACCACCAAATTTGACTAAAATAAAGTTATAAAATTAATGCTAAATTTCTGTCTTATTCTAACTTTTATCATTAGATTAAAACATTTCCATATTTTGAAATGAATTTTTTTTTCTTTTTGCTACGTTTTCTGAAAAGGATTTTTATCGTTTGATAGACATTTAAAAGTAATCTTCTATTTAAAAATTATTCTTTTCTGAGATTCTGAGCTATACATTTAACTTATACCATATGCAAATTTTCTCTATTGGATGAGACTCAAATGCCACAGTTTCAACTCAAATGTTGACAACTACAACAGAATGCATTACATTTACAAGGTTTCGAAAAATTAAAAGTGATATACAGCCTTTTTAAAGTTATCTCGAAAATCTCGCAAAGTTTTTCGACATTACACCATCGCAAGTTTGGCCGGGGCCTTCGTGATTCTACAGGGACTGCTTGTGCACTCGAAAGAGACCAACGGGCGTTTCCGCATTGGTTAGTAGGGTGGGGGTGTAACTAGGCTTGCTTACTTTTATACATGGATTTACGGGACTTTCGCAATTAAAATTCGGGGGACATGGCTAAAGAAAGCGGTATCCAGCCTCGGGAAAGCGAGAAACACACTTAAAACCATATTTAATTTTTACACTTCAAAGAGTTTTATTGAACACTACACTGACAACTAATTCGGTGTAATAATAGATAACAGCATAGATGACAGTTAAAACAACTAGGAAAACTGAAAAATTTACATTCATTATTAGTCTTCCAACTCTCTTCTTTGTAATCAAAACAAATAGTACTATCATTTGCAATTAAATTAAATAAACTTTTTATTTTTTATCACAAACAAAAATTCCTATTTTTTTTTATTAAATTACTTATTCTATTCAAAGAACGGGTCAAAAGCAGGACATTTGGTGTCCCGCACATACCTTTCGCGGGACGCGTCCTCTAAAGCTCTAGAAACGGGACGTCCCGCACTCGCGGGACGGTTAGCAATCCTAGGTTAACGCACCAAGGCATTTTCACTCAGGGAAAAATTTTCCCGGTCATCTAGGGGAGGGAAAAAAAAAAAAACCGCCTATCAAATTTGTTGTTCTTCGGTAAGCAATCTATGCCTCAATTTCAAGAAAACAAAAATTGGCGGAATTAGGCTGTTCTTTCGCCGAAACTTTCAATATGGACACAGAAGGAAATGAGGATAGTCATTTACTTTAAATTATTTAATATCACGAATCTCATGGTGTCAAAAGAAGTACATTAACTCTGGGATTCGACTCTAGTGAACTCATCCAAAAGCTATAGACAAATAAATTCGAATAAATCCGTGGTTATGCGTATAGTGCCGCAGGTGCCACATAACCAAGGATTTATTTCACGATTCCATACAGATACTTCCCGTGGAATAAAACTAAACTGGCTGTTTTCCTGGGTTATAGCTTCATTTCTGAGTTTAGAAAGTATCGAAATACATATTTTAAAGTAAAAAGATTTTTGTTTTGTTTTTTAATTTGCAATATTTTTCCTTTGGTGAAAATACATGTTAAATTCTCCCCATATAAACTTATATGTAGTGTACTCCAATTTAAAAATATTCGGACATTCGGCTTTTTCTTTTAAAAATGAGTTCATAATTGCTTATTTCAACAATAGCTATAAGTCGGCAGTTATAAACTACATTTTATTTTCCTAAAAAGAAAAATGAAAATAATGTAACAATTTTTTTTTCAGAAATGGTGAGTTTAATGATCCTTTATTCAAGAAAAGAAAAAAAAAAGAAAGAAAAAAAGGAATTAAAGAAAGAAAGAAAAAGCATAAGTTAATCCTTCTTAGACTTGGTAATTATGATGATGATTATATTTTTGACTGTAATATGTCAGAACTTTCTAAACTAAGCCTTAAAAGAAAGCAATGATTAATTTTTCAAGTTGTCGACTATGACACTGTTTTAATAGTTTTGCCATTAAATTAATACTTTGCTTTTATGAAAAATATTCAGAGGTTTAATTTTCTTCTATAAGGAATTTTTACTGGATTACGGCCAGGCTTCAAAGGATTTTGTCAGCGGCTATTTTCTAAACGTTGTTTAATGCTTGTACGTCAATTGGCAAAGAAAAAAGGATATTATGAGAAAGAAAAGACGGACATTATGATAAAGACAACATTACGAGAAAGAAAAACAACGGGAAAGATAAATCATTTAAAAGCATCGATTATAAAATACTTCATCGGTAAACCAAATGGATTCCACATCCATCTTGCAACCATCCACCTTTTGAAGCAAGTCGTTCTCGAAGATGTTTTTTCTTTAATTGGTGTCGCAGGCATTGAAAGGTTGGCGTGCCTGAATCTTCTATAGAAACAGGTGTAAAAAGAAATTCATGATTTTATGCTTCGAGAATTTTCGAAGTCCACACTCAGCTGCAATTTTTCTCACAGACGACCCAGGCCGCGTTTGGATCGCCTGTTAGACTGCCTGAAGATTTTCGTGGGTGACTGCTGCATGCAGTGGCCCTACGTTTACTGCACCATCATCGTTCGCGCTTCCAGTCCGTTCAAATTTTGTAAACAAGCGTTCTATTGTGTTCTCCAATGGTCCAACATTGACATTCAATTTCCGTTGGACATTTCGTCTGATTTCGACGACAATATGATTCAGGCGGTGAAATTCTAAGGCAAGGAATATTCCTTGTTCCATAGAATACACCATTTTTGCACAGCAAACATTCACATGAACTGACATGAACAATTCACTGATATCCTGCTAGCCAACAGGCCATCAGTGCCATCTGGTGGTAAGAATTGAAACAATTTGAACAAATGTATTTTCCTAAATTTCTTGGTTTCTAATAAAAAATCCTGCAAAAGGCAAATTTTAATCTCAAACCGTGTTGTATTTATTTACGATCAAAATGAGTCACTCATTTAATGACACCCTGTAATTGCATAGCAGAAATTCAAGAATGATCTTCCTAAAGGCACTCAGGCTCACTAAGGCTTTAAATACCCTACATATGGGTATAATCTACTACAATCCATTTGCTGGTTGATCTGTTATTATAAACTTTAATTTATTCCAAAATGGTAAATCCATATGAGAAATAGCCAAAGTGTGCATATTTTTTTCCCCCAAGCAAGTCGGTTAGTTAGTTTTCTTTTTTTTTATTAGCTAAACCATGATTCTTGATAGCAGTGAAATTTAGAGATTTAGCTTTAAATTTACATATCATTAAGAAAAAGCATCTTTGGAGATTTATTATTTAAAGAGTCTTATACCTTTTAAAAGTGAGGAAAATCAGTAAATGTGCTTTAATGTGTATTATCCCATATTGACATAAATAATTTATTAACATTTAAAAAAAAATTTTATTTAAGAACTTGAAATATGATGCACTTTTTTCTGTTTGCATTAAAGTTTTCAAAAGTTCTCCCCGTTAATTAGGAAATTTTAATTAATTAACAGATTAAAAGCAACTATTTTTTATTTGTCGTTCCCTGTACACAGCCTAACACAGATGTTAGAATCAATATTTTTTATGCATTCACTTTAATGATGCAAAGTAAAATGACCTATTATTTTGTAGAAGTTACATACCTATCTCTAGTAAAAAAAGTAATTAAATTTTTCTTTTCTAATAAACACCCGATTTAACAAATTAAGTACTTTATAAATTAAAAAATTATATAGTGTGGGCTATAAAAATACATCATTTTAATTGTGTATTACTGGAGTATAACAAAAAATGTTGAGCCTGTAAAATTATTTTTATGTGTGTTAGGCTGGGTTCAGTGAAGCACATATAAAAATTTGCTGCTTTTAGTCCGTTAATTAACTAAAATTTCCTAACTGATTTGAAATAATTTTGAAGTTATTAATGTAAAGGAAAAAAAGTACATTGTAGTAACATACAAAATTTCTTACATGCAAATGAATTATTCATGAATATATGAAATCATATACATGAAAGAACGTTTACTGTTTTCATCACTTTAAACGTCAAAAATGTAGCAATACATACCAAAGTCACCAAACTTGGTAAGATTTTCGGCATAACCTAAAAAAAGCTGTATCACGATAAAGTAATTTTGAGAAACCCTATTAAAGAACTGTGAGCGTTATTTCCGATCTTCTAAATGAAAAGTATGATACAATATCAATTACACCACAACGTTACTTTGCAACTTCACGTGCTCGACATGAAGGGACTTCATACAATGTGTGTGTTTACATCACATCTATGACGTCTCCACACCGTGTCTGCCAACATGATTACTATATGGGTATTGGAATTCTTTTAGGCGCTTCCGTAAAAGAATTATAAATGCTACGTATAACATTTTCAATAGAGCACATGTAACGGTGCATAAAAATAGCATATATAAATTTCGTAGTAATCGACAGACAAACACAAATCATAAACTTTTTTCAAAATTGTTAAAAATAGTAAATCCGTAGGATAAAAAATAATTATGTTTTAATCTAATAATGAGAATTCAATACAGCTAAGAATTACGCATGGTCGTTTTAAAAATGTGTGATACCTCCTCCAGCCATCCAAGAAAAGATGTTTCGTGCAAAAGTTTAACTCTCAAAGTAGAACGCTCATAGTTCTAGGATCAAGGGCTCCACCATGGTAAATCGCTAAACACGATAGACGGCTGAAGTATGAAAGATCCGTTTCGGGCTTACTGCTTGATTTTATGATCTGGAGTTCTAGTCGGTTTTCTCCAGATGTATCATGGATACGAGTAAGAAAATCCCTTAAAAAGTCCTCCGGCCAATGCATGCCCTCCGGTAGGTAGATGTCCCTTGTGTATGCTTGCCATAACACACACACGCACACAAAAAACATTTAGCCGATTATCAAAATGATCATTATATTATTTTATGGGTACTTTATCTTATAGAGCAGCTTTGAGATTATTTTTTTTTTTTCGTCTCCTAACTATGTCTGCGACTATGGGAGTATAGGGAGAGAGTGTCTACTATATCGAACGGAAAAAGAACACGGCAAAAAGTTCCCTTAACAATTCTATATTGATTGATCCAAACTTCAATGTATCTACTAATTTCACAAAGACAACGGATAAGGCATGTGTTTGGTAATTTAGATAAGAAACGGTTTGGCGGAGATTTTTGAATGCGGGTTTACATTCTACTATTTGCATCACCGTATCCCATGCAGACTGACTGATTTTTAGAGGTTTGATTCAATGTATCGACGAACTGGTCGGCCAGTTTTTGAAGCGACCTGAAATACAGAAACTTAAATAAAGCAGTAATTAATATATACAGATTCATATACAGGGGTGCCCACTACAAAAAAGTGGTTTAATTCCTTATCCTATACACGGTTTAAGTCCTTACCTATTAGGGTAAGTAGGCAAAGTAAATTTTTAAAAAATGTTCAAAATAAAGTAGAGAAAAAGACTAACTTAAGAAAAAATTCCTTTTGTCAATTTTGTCAAAAAATCCTAGTTGGCAAAATGCGCCCCATACATTCATGAGGTGATACACAAAATTTGAAAAATGTATCCTATAAAGTTCGAGAGATATGCAAATAAATATAGAATATATTCATAAAATTTTAAAATAATACAATCTAATAAAATTGGAAACATTTTATATTTAAGAACCTTGTTAAGATAGTTCCTAAGTTAAAATTCTGATAAATGTAACTAGATTTTATAAGCGCAAATTTTGAAGCTTACAAGCTTAAAAGCGAAATACTTTGAAGTCACCGTACTATATCTTGTTAAAATATTTGCAAACTGATACAGGAATAGTATTTTTTTATGAGCACCTGCTCTGAAATACATAACTGAATAGATCTACATATTTTTGATAAATGACACTCTTCTTAATTCGCTGTTTGGAATATTCTCAAATGCATTCACGGAAAGATAGTGTTTGAATTTCCATACCAATTTTATCCTAAAAATTTTACTATAAATAAATGATAAACTGATAAAAACCTTTGAGATACAGCAGCATCATTATGCTAGAAAAATAATATTGAAATAGTCTGCCCCTGTGAATTTCATATTTTTGCACTGAAAAGTATGTTTAGATATTTCACCTTTCGCATGATGAATGTTTCTGCAATATCACCTCAGTATTTACTTTATCGGGCGAGTTTTTATATGCAAAAATTGTGTGTGTAAATCGATATTTTCAAACATATATCCAAATATACATCAATCTTATTTTAACACTGGAGCTGTCGCATTTTAACACTTTTAGATCTGACTCTATAATTCCTATTTGAATTAAATAATTTTTCTTTTTATAGTAGAGGTTAAATATGGAGTTAAACAGTAAAAGGAAAATCCTCATTAAATGTTCGAAGAAAATTTGCATTTCTTTATGTGCAAAAATAAGGACACCATCCATCATGTACGATTGTATAAGTAATTTTTGTGTCCTCAATTTTGGACGCAGGGTTATTAGTTCAACTTACAGCAATTTTTTTTTTTTTTCATACTCCTTAAAACTGGTGTAGTCAGTCTGTCAATAAAATAGGAAGATACTCATCGGATAGAAGAGAAAGGCTCCTTTTAAAAACTGATTTTTCTGGTTGTCTAATTTGATAGGCAGAATTTTAAGAATTTTTAATAGAAGTATCACTTTTCAAGAAAATTTTCATAGAATAATTTTAAAACTGTTTCATGAGAAATTCTATCCGTCAGAACTTTCTGATATTTGCCAAATGATGAAGCATTCATTTAGCTTACGTTTTCAAATCCACGACGTAAAAGAAATGACATGATTTTAAACGAACTTTTTGAAGTTGCAAAAGGTGTGCTTTAACCCTTTAACGTGCAGTGTTTCCGCTCTGGGACCACCGAACTCTGACGTTTTGACTGTTGCCAGTCACGAAGAATAGATTTGATTTCTATAAAAATAGTTGCGGGTGACATGGCTCCACGAGCATCCTTTACTTTTTAGTACGTCATTTCCCGTCAAAAAATCGTCATGGTTATTTTTAACAGCACTGACATCTGCTGAAAAATGGTAGAATGCGAGAACAGCTGGCTGTGCGCGGGCACAACCAGCTGTCGTAAAAAAAAGGGTCTCTAGATCTGTTACACGCGATGAACGTTTCAATCGTCCGCCATCTTGCTGGTAGTTAAGTCGAGTGATGGCAACGGCTGCCCTTTTTACTTCCTTGTACGTAGTATAAGGAAGTAATGTGATCCCGAAAAATTTTGGGGGCCAAATTTCGACCAAAAAACCGATTTTGAGTACCTCTAAATTTAATTTTAAGAATTTTTTCGATGCATCTCATCGTAGGCTAGCATGCACGATCATATTAAGGCGTCTGCAACTCATTTTGACCAGCGGCGAGTCTATTGTGGTCAGTTTTTCCATGCCGTCTGTACGTACGTACGTATGTACGTACGTACGTACGTATGTATGTATGTAACTCGCATATCTCAAAAACTATTGGTCGTAGAAAGTTGAGATTTGATATTTAGAATTGTTCTATGATCTAGTTGTGCACCTCCCCTTTTGGTCGCAATCGAATGTATAGTTTATGTACAGGACCGCCCAAAAGATTCGAAATACATTACACTCTATGGGCCGAAATTCATAGAACTCGCCTAACTCAAAAACTATTAGGCGTAGAATGTCGAAACTTCATATTTTGGATAGTTGTAACATCTAGTTGTGCACCTCCCCTTTTGGTTCCATTCGACTGGATAGTTTATCTACAGGACCGCCCAAAACATTCGAAATACATTACGCTCAATGGGCCGAAATTCATTAAAATCGCATATCTCAAAAACTATTAGGCGTAGAATGTCGAAACTTCATATTTTGGATAGTTGTAACATCTAGTTGTGCACCTCCCCTTTTGGTTCCATTCGACTGGATAGTTAATCTACAGGACCGCCCAAAAGATTCGAAATACATTACGCTCTATGGGCCGAAATTCATCAAAGCGTTTTTTAGAGGTATTGGGCTGTTTCAAACGACTCAGAAGTGATATATGCTGTAAAGAGTTAGAAAATGAATTTCTCCATTTAAAAAAGTGTCTTTATCATTTACAGTTCTGCTACAGGAACACTCAAAAGATTTCCAATACATTACGGTCAATGGCAATTTTAGGGGCATTCATCCATTTCAAGCACAATACCGTCCTACCACATAAGTTAGGTAATGGCCGGACCACAGTCACGTGCCTCCCTCAAGAACTATGCCAAAAGTCGCCAAGCTTGGCGACTTTTGGTGTACGTGTGTGCATATTTAACTCTCAAATCTCAAAAACTATTATGAAATTTCATATATAAGATTGTTGTAACATCTACTTGTGCATCTCGATTTTTGGTTCCAATCTACTGGAGAGTTTATTTACAGGACCACCGAAAAGAATTTCAGTACTTTAATGTCTATGGACATCTTCAATATAATACAATTGTAGACAGTCATTGTTTGGTCCATGCCCAAAATCTCGCCGTCTGTCCTCTACCTTGGCGAGTTTTTCCGAAATGTCGCCAAATTTGGCGATAGTTAGTCATTTGGTCCATGCCCAAAGTATCGCCATTTGTCATCGTTCTTGGCGAGTTTTGGCGAAATATCGCCAAATTTGGCGATAATCTGTCATTGTTGGCCCATGCTTAAAATCTCGCCAAATGTCGTCGACATTGACGCGTTTCGCCGAAATATCGCCAAATTTGGCGCCAAAAATTATTTCGTATTTTGTGTAACTCTAAAACTTTAACCCGTAGAATTTTGAACTTTTGTATTTAGAGCTATATTATAATATCTAACTGTTTTCAATATCTTTTTTGACAGCAATCGACTGGGAATTTATTTACAGAGCCAAATGACTTTAAATACATTAAGGTGTATGGATGCATTCAATTCATTGAAAGTCTGTGGTCAATGACTACTTTGGCTATCCCCAAAGTCTCGCAAACTATCTCAAGTTTGTCGGCTTTTGGTGAAATATTGCGAAATAAAGTGTCAGAAGGAAATCTTTCAAATTGAACTCAGCTTGGCGATATCGAAGTATTTGGCTAGAAATCGCTAAACTTTACTATTATTGATATTTTATCTCTTTCAAACAAATAAGTTTAGAGGAAGTGCGTAGAAAATATTTTTGATTTAATAGACGTGCAAGGAAGTCATGTGTTGGACACAACAGATTTTTTCAGCATTGGGAAAGGGTTGTGCCTCAAAGGGTTAAAAACACACCGGGGCATGAAGGAGCATATAACCACTTTTATTTTCTCTATTTCGTGACATCCTCTGAGGCGTAGTATGGCTAGTCCCGTATATCAGTGGTGTAGTCGAGAAGTGACACGGTAAGACTATGTGTCCCTCTATTTTTTCTTTTTTTAACTTATACTTCTCCTCGCTTTTTATTTTCAACTTCTTTTTAATGTCTTGACATTTTCATTTTGTAATTCTGCGTCAGACTAAGTAAACTATTGAGAACTTGCCACAACCCCTTTGTAAATGGTAAATAATGTAAATATGGCCTTAGAAATAAAATTACCGTATATCGCGGCGTATAACACGCACTTTCAACTACGAAAAATTACATCATTTTTCCGTGTGCGTGTTATACACCGAATATAAAAGGTAAAATACATTGACTGACATAGCCTAAATTTCCTTATGCGTGTTATGCGTCGGGATATACGGTGTGCTATCTTGTCAAATCTACTGTTGGTTAAAGAGTGTCTTACTGATTTTGGTTAAAAGAGGTTCAAAAAATGGTTAGAAAGGTGTCCAGTACAGTTTTAAAAAAGAAAAAGAACAGATTTCAGTCATTTAGATTATAAATTACTGAAGGTGGTAGATAGAAAATTTATCATTTTTAAGTCACTGTTTATATTCGAATTACTTTACTTTTACATTCAGAACTTAATAATTACACTTAAGATATAATAATCAATCAATGGATAATTAAAATTAATGATTTATTTAATTCCATTTATTGTTTTTAACAACAATTTCATTTAACTAATTACGTATATTTAAGTAAATATTCCTCATGAATGAATATCCCTACACTTTTTATTTCTTAAGACTACATCCCACTGCCCTAGGCACACCACCAATTTTTTTCAATGACGTGATTTATATTACGTCACTGGCGTGAGGCTGCTTTTGAAAGCTATTATTAGATGGATTATTATTAGATCGATTAATTGTTTGTTATGCAAAATTAATCGTTGGTTATTCTGAAATGTTATCGAATTCGGAATCATACTAAATACACTGAGAATTCGATAGATTTCAATGCCGATGACCTGAAACTGGGATTTCCCCAGAACGTGATTCATTATGATCTCAATCCAGCTGGTCGCCTAATTCATTAATAGTTCGAAATGCATTAGTTTAAACTCGAATTAAATTATTGCAGAATTTATATTAACTGCACCTTATGAAAAAAATGTAATTAAATATATTAATTTTGTATTCGTCAAAGCTGTTACGGAGAATTTGAGTATTTGCTTCAGCTGTACGTAATTTTGAGCTCTCAGTTCAAAGCTTGAGCAAAATGTTTGCGATGTATTACGAGGCGTATTCGAAAAGTAGGTTCCGTTTTTTTTTTTTTTTTTTTTTTTTTAATTTGTAAAAAAAAAAATTTCAAGCCAATTTTATTTTTAGATGAAAGAGCATGTCCTAAACTATTTTCCTACATAGTTTCCACCATTGTTCAAACATTTTTCGTTGAGGGTTACCAGCTTTTCCATACCTTCTTCATAGAAACTTCCCGCCAATGACGATAACCACGACTACGGCAAAGAAAACTACGGCGTGCAATTAAAAACAAACGTAGAGGAGTGCTCAGTAAAGGAATTGTGCTGTTCCACGACAATGCTCGCCCTCATACTTGTGGTGACCCTCAAAAGATGATTCGACACTTCCGTTGTTCGATCACCCGTCTTACAGCCTAGACTTGGTGCTGTCCGACTACCACTAGCTCCTGAACATGAAGCACGAGCTAGGCGGCAAGCTCTTTGAATCTGAAGATGAAATTAAAAATGCTGTGGAATCGTGGTTATCATCATTGGCGAGAAGTTTCTATGAGAAAGGTATGGAAAAGCTGGTAATCCGCTACGACAAGTGTTTGAACATTGGCGGAAACTATGTAGAAAAACAGTTTAAAGTATGCTCTTTCATGTAAAAATAAAATTGGTTTAAAAAAAACTTTTTTTACTATTTTTTTTTTAAACGGAGCTTACTTTTTTTAATACTCCCCGTATTTATAATGACATGCGCTCAGATGCTGTAGTGGCTAACATTCTATCACAAGCTGGATCCATGTTCGATTTCCGGCTTTGACTTGGATTTTAACTTGTTCGTCCCTTCGTAGGGGTTAACACTGCCCGCCCACTGGGTGCCCCTATAATAAAATGGCCAGTAAATCTGGAATTAGAAGTGGTAAAATGCTTGTTGAGCAAATGCCCACTGTGTGCATGCCGAATTTTGTATTATTAGCATCAGTATTTTTGACCAGACGAAAAAAACGCAATGGCTTTTGGCTAATACAATATTTTTTTACTATATGCACCTTTCGTGGAGTCCCTGGCCCCATCATGGATGAGTGGACAAGACATTGAAAATGGTAGAAGTCTGAAGTGTGAAGGTCCTGCGCTCGGGCCTATCGTGTGGCTGTCGATCTAACGGACTGGAGTTTTGGACGCTTTTCTCCAGATGTAACGTGAGTGCGCGTTAGAACCCCTTGAAAAAGCCTCCGACCACGACCCCCCTCCCTTAGACAGATACTTCTACTGTAAGCTTGTCATAGCACAAGACACTCATGGAGTCCCATCAAATCATAATGAAACCCCTTGCACCATGGCACCTTTTTGTTCTTGTTTGATACAGAAAACAATTCTAATTTCTAGTAACCTCAGTGCAATCTGACTGTTTAACTTGATCGTTGTACGAATTGGCAGATATTTTAACACCTTAGATAAATTAAAGTCTTGTTAATTGACGCTGTTCTCTTCATTGAGTTCCAAACTTTTTTGTTGGTCGAACTAAGTCGTTTGATTTGTTATACCTGCAGCCACAATTAACTATTCGACGAAGTAATTTAATAGTTTTCAATAATGAAACTGTTAATAGCATGTTTATTGCTCAAGGGAAAAGCTGTTCTAAAACTGCATTTCATGTTCAAATTAAAAGTATCAAATGAAGTCTACGAGACTCACTTCACTGTAAAACAAGTTAATTTTAACATTATCTATTCCTTGAATAATTCGCGGCATAGTATCCGTAATTAGAAATTATAATTAGATTTATTTACTTAGTATGCATTCCACAAGGCATTATTATGTGTTTATAATATTTGACAGAGCGGTACAAAATTTCCGAAATCTTTAATGAGTTCGGAATTGGGAATTTCATGTCATGTTTATGGATGTATTTTTGTAAAAACCATCAGCAAAATTTAACTGTAATATTATATCACTTACATTAGTCACTAGAAATTTAGCATTAATAAGACGCTCATTATCAATTCTCTAGAGTTTGATGATGTTACTAAAGTAAGAACTTGTGTTTGAACTGAATCTGATTCCAAGATATGTATTAGTGATAGCAAAAATCTTGCGATTTTTAACACTGGCATAGTGTTTTCGACATGAGTTACTACCTTCGTGTTTGATCTGTCTCTGGTAAAAATTGCTTCAAATTAAGAGGAATCTCTTTTCGTATAAGGATAAGAATGCTTTCGGTGATTCTCAGTCCTATCAAAGTACATATCAGCTATCTTGAAATAAGGCGAAAATCATTTTCTTCTTCTTTCTAATACTACAGTTGTAGGGTTACATCGTTTGAAAGCCTTAGAAACTGAACATTATATCAACTTGAAGGCTATTTCTCATATTAATAGCTTACCAAATATCAGCATTTGAAATCCACACAATGTCTTTCGAAAAAAACACAGTAGACCCCCTATAACACAGTGAATACGTTCCGTGCTATAGAAATTCGTGTTGTACGGGGCCTGAGCTATACTCCACCTGGAGTGCGAACTGTGCTGTATAATCGCTGCAAAACTTATTTGCACCCCTTAGAAACACAATGATGTTTAGTGTTGCCACTCAAAACTTAGATTAATTACAGGAGCTAAAGCGAAATAAAATCAGAACATTTATCTCATTTTACCTTGCAATACGAGTCTCTTTTAACGTGTTATAACACGATCACAATTTTTTCGCCGTGTTCTACGAATCCGTTTTGTATGGACCCGTGTTACAGCAGGTTCTACTGGAATTTAACAGCATTTTAATCGTTCGATTTCAAAATTTTGTTCATATACAAAAATAATTAATAATCTAATTCTTACGACCAGAGAATGACTGTCGGAAGCTTTACGTACTCTGCTCTACGCGGCTACTTTCACATTCCTTTCAAAGAGACAGTTTTAAAATGCCCTCAAAGATTATTAAATTATTAATTTACTAGCCCCAAGGCGGCCAGCCATACCTTACTGTTCTTTATACTCAGTACAGTGCAAACTAAATTTCTGGATGCATTTGAATGAAAATCATGTTTCTTTGTTTTAACAGTATTTGTCTTTAAATTTATTTAGGTTACGGTTGCTACACATTTTGGGTGTCATCATAAAATCCGATGTTGAAACAGAAAATGGCTAAAATGTGCTTTAGCCCAATGCATGGGGGCATTTTTTAGATGGGAGATTAATGCGCCGAGTATTGTAAATTCGATATTTTAAAGCTGTGAAAAAGTCAGAAAGATATTGCATTTTTGTGCATCCATTATTGTTATTTTGTAATCTATCTACTGCGTATCATATGCTTGCTCTATTTTACGGTATTGAGCTATTAATTTGGATTTTCGCCAACGCGTTATTGTAACTGCACTAATGTTTACATCTTGCTGCCGCCATTTGCAGAGTGGAAATATCGTCGTTTTTAGTACCGCATACGTTAGCATATTATGTAAGTAGATGATTTCTGTAAAAGATTTCAAGCTCATGCTGAATGAGTTAGCAACAAAGAATATAATTTGAAACAAATTTACAATCAAGATATCTTGAATTTTTGTCATTTTAAAATAAAACCAAATTGGGAATCTTTCGAATGCAGAAAATTTCCTCCAAGTTTATTCACAAAGAAATCCCTCACATTTCAAAAGCGTCTATTTTTAATTACCGCTATTCTAAACTAGAAGATAAAGGCCGGTGTGTAGGTTAATTACAACGGACACTAGAAAAAAATTACAAAAATGTGTCTACACTCAATACGTTTAATCATTGACCACTTAAAATAAATGACTTCATATTCTACATTATTGTAGTTACTGCAGTAACGTCATTGTCACTTAAATTTTTAAAATAATTATTAATTCAAGGCTACATCCAAACTAAAATCTGAATAATTAAGGGAAGCTATTTGGAAAGAATTGAAATCAGAAAAATTGCAAACCAATTTAGAACTGTGAAGTAGAATATGCAGCAGTCTTACTTTGTTAAACCAATATCCTGAAGTGAAAATTCTAAAAATTAGGAAATCGGTAAATTTTCAGATTTTTAAAGCAGCACACCCCACCCCCCTCTTCCCATGTCATTTTACGTATTTGTGCAAATTTACAAGCCGATCGGTCCAGTTATGTGAATTTCAAACACCGTTTAAAACGTTTCATGAGAGTAGAAGCGTTTTCTATATTATTTTTAATTACAGGTCTAACTGAACTTTCTGTTGATATTTTATTTAAATTAAACTTTTTAAAATCTTAATTGAGTGAAAATGTGCGAAGTATGTCATACTCACCATCTAGACGACCTTGACAGTCTAGTATAATTTTAATTCCTGTTTAAAACTACATGTGTCAAATTAAAAACAATCCTTAAAGTATTTCGATTGCGAAAGAACTTAAGTGTTTCGGTGTCCCTACTCTAATTTCCATCAGCGCGTATCTTACTAATAAAAATAAATAAACCAACTTGTATAACTTTCTTAATGCGAAAAGAAAATCAAGTGTAAGTTCTTGTAGACTTATGAGTCTAACATCAACCAGATTTTGCTTTGTGTTAATATACAAAAACGTTTAATAAACTTAATTACTAAACATCTGTTGAACCGAAAATTACCATTCTGTTCTTGCAAAAGTTGAAAAATATGAATTTATTAAATTGTTAAATCTTTCTTATCTCACTCACTTCTCTCCAATAAAATTTAAATTTTTCAGCACGGGAACTAAATCATTTAATTCATTATATCACCAATCATATACAAATATCAAACAAATTTATTTAATAGTTTCCAGCAATCCGATTCTAACTAACAAACTTTTTGTGAAGTGGAAATTCTATTCTAAAATTCCAAGTCATTAATTCCGTTTGGAGTATAAGTCAAAAGTTTCGACTGGAAGCCGAAAATTACTTTATTGTAAAATAAATTTGTTTAAATTCTACCCTCTCCCAAAAGAATTCGTGACACAGTTCGAATAACTAGGCGATGTAATTAGTTTTATTCACTAAGTATTTCTCAATGCTATTATAAAGTATTCACTGAGCCTTGCAAATTATTCCATCTCTCCCTTTCAAAACTGGAATGGCATGTTTGTGTTACCTTTAATGCAAAATGTTTTCGTAAAATAGCCTTCAAAATGAAATTATTTACTCCGAATCCTACAAGCTTACCATTCATAAAGTCTTACAGTATAATTTTTGCTGCATGTTCCGTCCATATGTACTTTCAGGTGGACCCAGGAGGATCATCCAAACATATAGTTTCCCCTTGAAAGAAGAAAAATTTTCTACGACCCTCCATTAAAGAGACCGTCCTTTTACTGATTGTTTTTCTTCCCTCAGCAAACCTCTATACCAAGGAGCCATTACATACTAAATAAGTAACTGAAGTCTGCTCTTCATTACGTTTGTCCAGTTAATGCAATATGCAAGGTGCCGGAGAATTGTTGGACACTTTGCAACTAAACAGGCATGGGCAACCTTTGGAAAGTTGTCGGCCAAACTTCAAGATGGTTGCGATGTCACAGTCCGTATACATGGGGAAAAATTGTGGGGAATTTTGAATGGATTTTTCATGGGTTTCCCATAGGAATTTGAAATATTCCGCGGTCTGGATCAAAAGCGGTGGCGAGCCACATCCTACCTGCGGACTGGGGCTACTCATATGTGCTTTAGAGTACTAAATTAAGAAATAAAAACTATACGTATGAGCGGATGTATAAATGATGACCGACTTCCAAAAGTGCAAGAATTGCACTTTCTATAATTTTGCGCCAAAAAAATCTGATAGATGGAACTAGGTGTCAAGAACTTTGGGAAGAGATTCAGAAGAGCGTAGTGGACATTTGGAGATAATTTGCCAAATTTGGCGATATTTCGTCAAAAGGTGCCAAGCTTGGCGACATTTTGTTCATTTGGCGCGATTTTCCCAATGGGGCTTGTAAAGTCGGTTTTTCTGCATTAAAATCACATAATAGCCTAATGATTCAGCTGTATTCATATGACGTAATCAAAATTCGCGTTTTAAATTTCTAGTAGCTTCTGAGTCATCTATAAAAGGGAAGCTGGTTTACCCAGTTCAATCAGTTTTCATCGAACTCTCGAGTGATTTTGCTGCGTTACGCTTTGTATTGACGCTATAGAAGTGGTATTTTCACTTGCTTTTTGAAGCTGGTTTTTAAGTGCTGTGAGTAATTTTTTTATTGCTATGTTTTGAAGGACAGTTAGTGTTATCCCTCGTATATTTCCACTGGAATTTCACCTATGAAAATGTTTTATTTTGTGTGAGAAATACAGCATTTGTGAAAGCTTTGGTACTGAGCGAACTGTTATAAACATGCTACTGGCCGTTAGTGCCTGTGAATTTTGTACAGCTGATTGTTCGACTAAGTTCTAGAAGCAATAAAGTTTGTGTTCCGTCCTGACAAGTGGACTCTTTATTAGAACTTTCTACACCACCTGGATTGTAGAACGACGAACCCAGGAAACAGGCAGAGTTTTCTGCAACAATAATAAAAGTCCATACAGTGATGCCCTTCTGTGCTGATTTCGATCAGAACTCATCTCAGTATCTCGTACACGGGCACACGCCAGCCATCTTGAAATTACGACAAAATTGTCCTTTTTTTCTGTATTTAGAACTGCATAACAAGTTACATTGTTTTAAAAAATCATTTAAAACTCTTTTTTTACCTTGCACCTTTTTTCTCACTTGAACAGTTTATACGAATATATGTGCACTTGAAATATGGTGTATTGAACTTGATTTGTTCTGTTAATTTATTCAGAAAAATATGTCTGTTTTTTGTTAACAATGGCTTTTAATTTTCTATTTATAAAAATTAATTATTTCCAAGTGTTAAAGTCAAGTTTAAGTTAATAAAGTAAATATAGTCGTAATACATTGTTTTTTCTGAACGACGTCATTAGTGACTGCACTGACTTAATAGAGACTCTGAAAATAGCTCCTACGTTTAAACAAATTTTCTATAAAAGAATTGTGATTGAATCTTCTAAAATTTCTGTGTAGCGTCATTTATATTCTTTATACCTTTAGCATTTTCCATAGATGTTATTATTAATTTACGAACAAATGTTATTTTGGAATATTCTACCTGTTTATTTTTATTTTATTTTGTGTTACAGACTAGAAAATGCGGGACTGACGGATTATGTTTGATTATTTAGAATAAACCCACTTAGCCTTTCTTTTATTCTTTTAGCGAAAAGGCTTAAATTATTTTTTATTTTAAGTATTTTTACTTATAAAATCGTTATATTTTTCTTATGAAAGATTTAGCATTTCTTTTAAATAATTGTTATTCTTGATTAGGATCATATCAAATATTTCTTATAAGATTAAATATGCCCCCAGTAATGCTACCTTGTGTAATCTGGCAGTGTATATATTTACAGTGGATCTTATCCTTGAGAGAGGTTCTTTTACTAAAATATTTCGCAAAGGAAAGCCTTAAGCTTCAACACCCTTCAAAATGATGATAAAGTTTTGCTGCTGTTGTTGCTCGTTTGATTCTTTGTTTTTTCAATCAATCTTACAGGAATTTAATAATCAGGATTTTTTTACTCTACTTTTTGTAAAAAAAAAATAATCTCTATAATCACGGACGTAGATAAGGGGATTTGTTCGGGGGTTTAGACACCCCCCAGTCTACGTACAAATGCTGATTATAGCTGATTATTCACGTTTTGAATCCATCGCTGAAAATGCTATGCTTTTATCAAAAGAATGTAATTTTATATAAATTTTTAAAACTTTGTATTAAAATTTTTTAAAAATTTTATTCATTTTGTAAATTCTTTAATTCAGTGCATAACAAACACTGTTTGATGTAAGGATTTGTTAAATTTTTTGTGCTATTGAAATTTTTACTAGATATAGTAAAATTTACTATCAATCAAATTTTAAAGTAAGAATGAGACACTGCATCCCTTCCACGAGAAAGCTAAAGCTACGCCCGTGTTTATTATTATAAAAAGTGTTCATATTATATATACATTTGAGATGAATTATTAAATCAGGTCTGAAAGGGTTAAGATAATGTGCCGTTAATACCTTTACAGCATATTTAATGTATGATATTGCGAATGTTTCTTATTAAATACTTCAGTATATTTCAAACCGTAATGAAACACTTTGCTTATTGTGGAAAAGTTTAACATTTTCCACATCAGCTTAACAAATTGAATGATATGTCAATACTTTAAAATTAATTAAAGCCATAGAAGCAAATTCAATTCTCTCCATTACGATTGAACTTTTCAGTATTTGAACTAAATAATTTGATTCATTATACCGTGATAACCACGTTCAAATATTAAATGAATTATTCAATAGCTTTCGATGATCGAAATCTAATTACCAAGCTTATCGCAAAGGGAGAAAGAGTGGAGAAGAGCCTGTTCTGAAAATTCAGAACACTACTTCCGTTAGAAAGTTATTTCATATGTTTCAAATGAACTCGGAAATTCAATGAACTCGGAACTCTTGTTTCAAATGAACTTCAATGAACTCGGCGAGCTACTTCATTTTAAAATAAATTTCTGTAAATCTTGTTCACTCATATGCACAAACACTAACACACGCATACACGCGTACGCATACATAACCGCAAAAATAGCATAAATTAATACAGAAGACCACAAAACGTGTAAAATACATAAAAATTTAAAAGTAAATTTTTTCATGATTAGAATACTTTGCTTTCATGGTACAAGATCGGAAATCGAAAATAAGTAATATTTTAATGTTTGAGTTTTTTTAGTTTTTTTTTTTTTTAGTTTTTTTTTTTTTTTTTTGAGTTCGGTATCTCAATGTTTTTAACATTTCTTTTTACGGTTTATACATTTCTTTTTACGGACTTCTAAGGAATGCATATAATTCAATCTTTGTCCCCCAGCCTTAAATCAAGACTGGTTTGGACTTAAATTGAATGGTCATCTGTCCTTCAATTTCAGGATAGCGCATCGAATTGCGGAGAGATGGCCAGATTTAATCAATATTTCGAAATTATTGGGAGTGAGGATTTTAACTACATATAATTATATTTAAAATAATTATATAACTTTTATATTTACAATTGCATTTATTGATATAATTGCTTAAATTGTAACTAAAATGCATATACACTGCTGGCCACCCAAATTGCAACACCAAGAAAAACAAGAGATATCACAACAAAATTTATTGTGTAGATAACATGTTGACCAAGTAACAAATGATTAAATTTACAGCATTCTATGAAGCGTGGTTCCTGCCAAAATCAGTACCCAGAGTAGCCGCCGTTGTTGGAGATCACAGCTGCCACACGCCTCGGCATTGATTCAAAGAGACTTTGAATGTGTTCTTGGGGTACAGCAGACCAAGCAGCTTCCACACGTTGCCAAAGTTGATCTGGTGTGACAGCTGGGGATGAACTCTGGGTCAGTCGTTGAGCAACCATGGACCACATGTTTTCTATCGGCGAAAGATCCGGAGAGCGCGCCGGCCAGGGAAGCAATTCAATCTGGTGATTGACGAAGAACCCTTGGACAATGCGTGCCACGTGTGGCCGTGCATTATCCTGCTGAAATATGGCTGTTGGCAAGCCCTGAAGGTAAGAAAGGACAACTGGCTCCAACACCTCGGAGATGTAGCGCTGGCTGGTTAAAGTACCGGCAATGCGTACTAGAGAAGTGCGAGAGAGATATCCGATACCGCCCCATACCATAATACCCGGTGCAGGACCAGTGTGACGGTGCATAATGCAGCTGTTCAGCATCCTCTCTCCACGGTGTCTCCAGACTCGAATCCGACCGTCGTGGTGTTGCATACAGAAGCGTGACTCGTCAGTAAAGAGAATTTCATTCCATTCTGTCGTCCACATCCTTCTTTCATCGCACCATTGGCGGCGGAGACGTCTGTGGTTCCGCGTCAGAGGTAGACAAAGCAACGGACGTCTTGCGGACAGACCATTCTGCTGTAAACGACGTCGAATGGTACGCGCAGACACTGGATGATGCGTTACAGACTGAATCTGCTGTGATATGGTTCGTGATGTGACTGAGCGGTCCGTCACTGCCATGCGTACAATCTGCCTGTCATCACGTGACGTGGTGCACTGAGGTCGATGCGGTCGATCACGTCTGACCGTCGTACCCTCCTGCACCCAACGATCACATATCCGCATCACAGTTGTTTGGTTTCGTCCAATACGACGACCGATTTCCCTGAAAGATAACCCACAATCTCGGTATGCCACTATCCTTCCTCTGTCAAACTCGGATACTTGATCAAAAGATGATCGTTGTTTCCTACGAGGCATAATTTATCGTTTTTTTTGAAAAAAAAGCAAGAAAAACACAATTGCTGTACTTGAAACCGTCGAAATCTCCAAGCCTTAAATAGCGCTTTGAGGTGGCGCCACAGGCGCGCTTGATGTGCGTCTGCGCTGAAATTCTAATCATTTGCATATCTCACCTCAGCTAATGCATGTTGTAAATTTCATATTATTTGCATGCTTCCTTCAGGGTGTTGCATTTACGATGGCCAGCAGTGTATTTCAGTATTAATCATATAATAGGACTTAAAGATGTTGATAAATCAACTTAAAATTTTGAAAGCGTCTGAAATAAAAACGACAGAAAAGAAAGAAAACAAAACAAGAACGTTACACTTAAAACAGTGAACAAGGTGAAATAAATTTAATTATGAGATACAGTGTTGGATTCTACAGATTCCGAAGTAATAGAACTTGATGATCACTGTAACGGTTGCGGTGAAGAAGCATTACCACAACCAAAATGAATGATTATATAGAATGCATAAAAGGCTTTAAATGGTTCCATAAAAAGTGTACAAACTATCAAGATCTTTTCCAAGAATGTGATAAAGCTCTCACAATTACAATTACAGTGAAATTTTTAACGTAAAGACGTAAAGCATTTGCAAAGAGCATTGAACAATCCAAAAGAGGAGAGGGAAATTGTTTTTATTACAGATAGAAGTTTTTAAGTGCCCTACTGCTAGCTTAACATCTCTACTGTCTATTCCAGGGAATTATATCAATTGTATCAGTGCACCTTCTCTCTGCATTGACTTTGGTTCGTTACAATTATCTTGTTTGCAAATGTTTTACGCCGCTAATTTTCATCTATCGTTCCAACGCCATTTATATTTCTTCAATGCTCTGATCAATTTTTATCAGAAAAAATGGGTGTTGCTATTGAAAATTTTCGAAATTTTTTTACTGTAACCGTGACCGTGAGAGCTCTATTATTTTAAACAATCGAAATTTTGAGCTCATACCTCTAACCATATCTAAAATCGGATCTTCGTTGAACGAAATGTCGGCTAGAGGTCCATATGTCGGGATAGATTTTTTACGACCACACTGCATTTGAAATTTTGTTCGTTCAAATTTTATTCAACCATTTTCTTGATATAGTTGCATCCTCACAGATTACTGTGTGTTTTTACTGATTCACTGTATGAAATAAGTTATTTTTCGCTAATTTACCTTCACTTTTCCTTTCTTGTATTGGATGACCATCTCTTCTTCACGCTAAGAAGAGATAGCCATCTGGCATTTTAATTTCAAATTATGTTTTCCACATATTTTTCTTTCTCTAATTATTTTTTGTACACAATAAGATAGGTATATAAGAATTTTATATATGCATAATTATTTCTTGTATTTTCATTCTAAGAATTTTTATATCAATCTTTAAAGAGTACGTCCGTCTATCTTAGAATTATCCTAATAAAAAGAAAAAATTAATTAAATGAAAAATATTTCGAAGTTGGGTAAAAAAAGTATGCGCATATGCACAGTAAACACCCCGTTCTCTACAATGCATTGTATCCTTGGAACTGTTTTAATTTATAATGTTTTACTAAATAAATTACAAATATTCAGAAGAGATCTTGCAATAAACGCATTTAATTTCGATTTTCTACAGGTTGGAGGGAATATCACACCTTGAATGTTGTGAAATCAAAGTATCCGAGAGTTTTAAAAGAAGATTTAAAATATGAAACACTTTCATATTTTAAATACGCACTAAAATGTTATATATTAAATGCACATCATAATCCATGTGTAGTTCCCGAATTTTGCTTCCTTATTCCATTAAATTGAAAAGGGTATCATTATTCATGAGTAGTAAAATCGGCTACTAAAATTGCTTAACAATCTTTGCCAGGCATATTCTAACAATACATCACTTTTATAAATGCTGTTTGGAAAGTGTATCATAATTCGCGAGTGTACCGTATTTGTCTTCCTCGTTCCATAAAACACTTCTTTGGACCTGAACACAATATTGAAACCGCCTACTAAAACTGTTTTGCGATCTTCGGCAGGCTTATTCTGTCTACACTTCTCATTCGTAATAAACTGTTGCTTTTGCCAGTTTCTCGACAAATATAAAAGATATCGCCAAGCTAGGTCAGCCTTTGGGGACTTTTTTTCTTGGCATCAAACGGCGATAAATCATCAAAAATTGCGATTATTGGCAACTTTTAACATTTTATTCTCCGCCCCCCGCCCTCCACGTGAAGTCTCGAAACCCTATTGAATAATGCAGTGAAAATGTAGCAATGCATGTCGGTCTTCAGAAATATGTCGACAGAAGAACACGGAGGGAACGAAATAGCACTCCAGTATTAAAAACGATCCAACAATTTGAAAGAAGTTCGGATTTAAAAATTTTGTTATGAAGCATTGCGGCCTTATTGATAATCAAAAATGTCAATAGTCAAACTTAAATCATTTGATTCACTGTAGCTTCAAAGTATTCAACGAAGTCAGTTATTTTCAATAAACAAACGAATGCCAATTAACAGACAAATGCATTACTTAAGGGGATAATTTATATCGGAAATCCAAAACATTAATTCCGTTTGAACTTTAATTCGGAAGTTCTAAATGAACTTTATGAAAGAACTTTATTATAGAATAAATTTGTTTAAACTTTATCCGTGCCATGTTGAATTCATTACAAAGTTCGCATAATTAGAAAATATAATTAGCTTCATTTAATATCTACTACTAGGAGTAGCCATTATAAAATGTTTAGAACATTCGCCAGAGCTGTACAAAATTTTCGTGAATTGGTATTTGGTAAGGTGAATGTTATATTTACGGGAATGCTGTTGCAAAAGGAACGTTGAATAAGATCGCTCCGTTAATTTTGTAAAATTTCGTGCATTTTAAATTTAAAATTACGCCTGAAGCAATTTCATGGTCAAATAAATTTAAAATATTATAAACTCTTACTATGGCATGTTTTCTACTGAAAACAGTCAACGTGGCATAAAATCTCGATGTAATACAGCTTTTAGACTGCAATCGTAAGAAACGAGTCTGAAATATATACAGGGTTTTCATAATTAAAGTTTCGCTTTTCAGAGAAATATATCCGCCATGGCAGAAAGATCTGCATGGTAAAATAAATATTTATAAAAGTCACCAACAGGTGGCGTTTCAAAAGATTATAAGTTTCTTTTAAGCAAATTCTCCGACTGCGCAACGGTATAAAAAATCTGATTCACGGCCTCTTCATTCTCTTATTGGCTGCAGAATGGCTATTTGTCTGTTTTATTCGCACAAAACTTAAAGATGTGCCACCAGGTAGTGAAATTTTGAGCTATTTTTTCTGCACATTTCTTTCTCCCTTAATCTTATTGAGGTTGGCTGGAAATTTGGTAGAATTCTGAAAGCAGTTTATGCTAACAACGTTCTGAATAGGGGAGGTTTAATGATGAAAACCATTAGGTTATATAAATTATCAACAGCATTTATTATATCTAAGCAATGCGTAAACTGTCCGTCAGTTTGTCTGTCTGTCTGTCTGTCTGTGTCTCGCGTAGCTCCGAAACGGGTGATCGTAGACCTACCAAATTTTGTACGGAAATTCTCCAAGACATGGTCTCGACACACCTCGAAGCGATTTTTTCGAAATTCGAATTATTTTAGGAGATATCGATAAAAAACGTGTCGCAAAATGATCATTTTTGTTCTCGCCATTTCGCAATTGTAACCCTGCAGTGGAAAGAGGGAGAGTTTAGCTATCTAGGTTTCCATGTTTGGCGAGTTTATTAAATTATTAATAAGGTTATTTTTTAATTAAAACATCGTGTGCATGTGAAATCAGAGCAGGAATGAAATGTTTTATACTCAAAAGAAAAATAGGATTTGGAAATTTTCCGAGACTAAAACGTGCAACTTTTTAATTTGGCAACAAATAAAATGGTTGATATATGATTTTGAGGAGATGTGATTCTAGCGCCAAGAGCTATTTATCGTCTGCTTCTGGTACTTGGATTATGAATACACCTGAATGAGTTTTTAAACTTTATATCAGTTCGAATTGTGCATTTTTCTGCACAGCTTTTCCCATCTATTTCTAATGTATTACATCCAGAAAAAGGATAGAAATATCAATTTCAGTTGTGTTTAATCACACTCATGAATAATGATATACTTTCCAACTTAATGGAATAAGGAAAGAAAATAGGGAAGACCCATGGATTATAATACGCTTTAGCGCTTTAGTGCGTATTTAAAAATCTGAAAATTTTTCAGATTTTCTTTTTTTTTTTTTTTTCTTTCCTTTTTTGATAAAGGCCAATACATCCAGAAACTCTTCAGAATTAATATAAGACGAAAATTATTTGTTCCTTTTGCAGGTTTTATCATTTAACCATCTTAATTTTGTAATCAGGGGCGGCCCGACACAGTAAGCAACGCATCTGGGCGCTGGCTTCGAAGGGGCGTCATTTCGAACTCAAAAACTAAGTGGCATAAAAGGGGGCGTCTTTTTTTACATTAGCAGGGACGACACTTACCGTAGGGCCGTCCCTATTTGTAACCATTTTAATTTTAAATTCCATTCAGAATCTGAGATATTTGAGTGCCAAGGAAGCCGGTGAAGAACAGGAGTCTCTCCGAACAAGATTTATTAAGATGGCGAACCAACTGGTCGCCGGAGGCGGCTAGTAGAAAATAATATGAGAAATCTATTACGTTTATTTTAAAAGGTTATACATGTGATTTCCATTATATTTCATAGTTAATTTGTAGCAATTAATTGTTTTTGTTCAAGGAAATACATTAATGTCGCAAAAATGAAATTTATATATGTATGTATATATAATATACAGTATGCCCACTAAAGTCCCTTGTCACCCTCTTAAATTTGGAACGGCTGCTGCTATTTTTATAAACGTGGTGTCTAGGTATAGTAAAGTGGATATGCGCTACCGAATGAGACCCTTCACAGCGCCACCTGGTGCAAAACAGCGGAGTTAACTTTCGTATCACGAAAACGGTACCAGATATGGAAAAAAAGTAAATTACAAAGTTGTAGAGCGTTATCGATTTAGTACAAAAAGACATCTCACTGACATGCATGTGAAAAACAGAACGGTTAAAACGTACATTTGTATTTCGATCGAGTTCGACTAGTCACGCAGCCTGTCTCCCTTAAACGTTTTACAACAGATAGGATGGTTCAATAAGAAAGATGCGGGCCTGCAGGGAAACGTCCGAGGTAAAACCCTGCTGCTGATCGTGCCTTGCGTCCACACTCACCGTACAGTAAAACCATCTCACTATACTCAGCTTTGGAAAATCGCTCATTGGACAACACCTTCAACATAGTAGAAACCCAACAAGATGTCTCTTGTCTATTTTATACTAATGGTCTCAAGTGTAGAGGTGTGACGTTTCTTACATGTTTGCATACTGCGAAAATTTCGAACATTAAGTGCAAGTTGCGTTGAGCTGATGTTGAGATCAGTACAAGGATGCAACTCTCGGGGCTTGAACCAGAGTCCTTTGGAGTAAGAATCGCAAGCGATACCATTGTGCTACATTGCGGCGGCGTGTAGCCCGAAAGATAATATTTTCTCCTTGTGTTCACATTTCGTGACGTCACAGTGTAGGAAATCACGAAAATACAAATGCACGTTTTAACCGTTCTGTTTTTCACATCCATGTCAATGAGGTGTCTTTTCGCACTAACTCGATAATGCTCTACAATTTTGCAATTCACTTATTTCCCCTATCTTGTACCGTTTTCGAGATACGAAAGCTAACTCCGCAGTTTTCCACCAGGTGGCGCTGTGAGAGGTCTCATTCGGTAGCGCATATCCGATTTGCCCTAGACACCACGTTTATAAAAATAGCAGCAGCCGTTCCGAAATTGAGAGGGTGACAAGATACTTTAGTGGGCATACTGTATATAATTTGGTATGCATAACTTTTAAACATTACTTTAAAGCTACCGTTTATTATGCATGTGTGTAGAGTTTTAAAATAATAAATGAATACAGGTGTATGTAGAAACAGTAGATTAATTTCAGAGGGTTAAAGCAATGTGGAGATAGATATAAGATCTACAAGACGAATCTAGAAAACATTTGTAAGATCAGAAAATTTATTTTAATGTACAAACTTTGTGTGTTTGTATACACTGTGTATAATTTTAATCTTATCTTATCTTATCTTATCTTATCTTATCTTATATAATAAAATCCGAGAGTAAACATTGTATGTAGCTATGTATGTAGGTAGGCAAGTTTGTGACCACGGATCTTCTTGCGCGCGTCTCTCGATCGCATTGCGCCGAGACGGTTGGTCGCAGACCCACCGAATTTTGCATACGGCTTCACTGGGACAGATCCTAACACGCCTCGGAGCGATTTTTTCGAAATTCGAATTAGAAAATGTTTTATTTTATGTTTTGTCCGATTTTTAGCGATTTTTCTCGCTTAATGCGTAATAACGCCGGTAATTGCACTTGCAGTAAAACGAAATTTACATCATCGGATAGAGGAGAAAATTTTCTTTTAAAAATTGTTTGTTCGGATTGTGTAACATAATTTGCAAATTTTTGGGAATTTTTCAAATAAAATTAAATTTGACGCTGACTTTCGTAAAATATTTTTAAAACTGCTGCATCTTGAATTCTATCCGTCATAACTTTTATATATTTTGTCAAATGACGGAGCATACATTTCGCCCTCTTTTAAAAGAAAAACCAGAGGAAAATATAAATTAGGAGATTTTTTACGAATTTTTAAGTAAAGAAGGATTTTCATTTCAATCGCAGCAGCTTAAAATTTCGGTATGATATCTTGCGGTTTGGTTGTCTTGGAGACAGTAACAATGATTAAAATTGCCAGTTGAAAAAAATAAATAAAATTATTTAAAAATAACCGAGTTTTCACATGTGAAATGTGCGCCACTTTGACGTCACGAGTTTAAAACCCCTTTGGAAACTGAATCAAAATAACGGACTCACAAGCAAAACATACGCCACGCATGAAATAATTCCATATTTTATTTTACGTTGCCAGAAAAATAATTGTATGCTGTTTTTTCACAAGTGAATTATCCAGCATTATTTTCAATTGAGATTTTAAACGGGTCACGTTTTCGAATCGCAAGAAATATATTGCGGTGTTAAACAGGACCTGATTATGACCAACAGGGGGCCCCGGGCATTGATGAATTTTGGGCCCCTGGCTTTGATGAATTTGGGGCCCCCGTCAATAAAATTTGTTTTATTTTTCATAATTTTTTTTATAAAAAAGAAAACATTCGAATTTGGGGGCCATTTCGAGCCGGGGGCCCGTGGGCAAAGTCCCGATTTGCCCGTGCGATAATAGGGCCCTGATGCTAAATACGCCAATCTGAGAAGAACTATGCGTAAAAATTTATCGAGAGTTATTTAGTGGCAACCGTAAACTGAAATGATTATCGTTTATGCTAATGCATAAATTGCAAAGAATCATCAAAGTGTAATAGACTACATTCGTGGCAAATATCTAGACCGTTTCTTTAAATTAAGCATTAACGGTTGCAAAACGAAAATATATTGTATGGGTATCAGTAAAAGATAGTAATAGTAAGTAGATATGATAAGGAAATATTGATCAAAGCACAATATACTGCATTAATAAATATTTCGTGAAACTAAGTCTTCTATTCATTTTTCAAGAGCCGTATTACATCACAGCTAACAAAACATTAAGTAATTCTACGTCACGTTAATATATCCCGCGGTAGTTTCAACAGAAAAGACTGTAACACAACTTTTTTCTTGGAGATTCTCTTTTGTCACAAGTAGTTATGATCGTATTTTAGGAAAATGTTCTCTTCTTGCCTTGCGAAGAGCGGGAACACAACTATTTAATTATAAAATAAAACGGTTCTCCACATCATGTAGTATCTAAGGTATTAATGGCATAACTTAAATCTATAAAAGAGTATGATGCAGAAATGTGACATTTTGAAAATTAGGAATTTTCACTGCAAACCGTCACGCTTTTCTTTTCTGATCGCGAATGTCACCGACATAGTTTTTTGCGTCATAATATTAACAATGGTCTCATACTTATACTAACTTTACAAATAACTAATGAGTAACTTTACGCCAAGAGTCAAATCATTCTGCTTATTTTTAGATCCCAAATCACTGGAATCAATTCGAACTATACATGTAAGAAAAAGTTTCGTTCCCTACCGTGCGGAGAACGGGTACGCAGCTAGTAAATTAATAAATTTTGCAATTCATTAAACAAAATAAGAACTATAATTAACAATAAAAATCAAATAATTAAAAGAAAAATCTCCAGAGAGTCAAACTTGAGAGAACACTAGTACAGACGGCTGTACTAGTGTTCTCGTAATGTATATTTTTATATTTCTGATATTTTTCTTGAAGATTTTTTAAACTTACCTCGATTACCGTTACGTAGATTTATATCTTATTTGGGTAGGTTAGTTTTGTAAGACGTATGAGCCCAAATTTTTTAGGAGCACCAATCACTTTGAAATTGATATCTCTACGTGAATTCTGAGTTGTTTTTTCTTGGGTAATTTATGGGCTAAATTAACTTAAAGTTGTAAAAGTTTGGGTCTATTGCAGAACACGGTATACTACTCCAAAATTTAAGTGCGATAAAGCTCCAAGTTGGTTGTTAACCAAAATGATATTTCTACTTTTAAATAATAACTAATATTTAAAATTTAATAACAACAGTAAGAAAACATACTTGCAAACACTAATTGTTTTAATTGTGTAATTTGGCATCATGCGCAAAACATGGGGAGGGAAAGCCGAATGGGCGACCTTTTATTGACCTAGGATGTAGAAAAATTTTTTTAATTATTTTAGATTCTAGCATATCTAGAAATTAAACATATTTTCTGCTAAATTAACGTTTGAATAAAAATATGTTTACACACTACTCCGTAATTTATTATCTTCATTTATATAGATTATTTAAACATTCTAAAAACTATCACTAATGGATTTTGAACATCCACAAGTTAAAATGTATTTTCATTCGTTGTACGGCAGCTCTTCTAAAGCGGAACGAACTGTTGCTTGATGGACAGAAATTTTCATTCGAAGCATTCGCTTTTGCCGAAATGACGTATTTCGAAATCGATTCTCTGAATAATTCTCTGAAATAAATAATAAATTCTCTCGTTATTTGTAATCGATTCTCTGCACAATAAATAACGAGATTATGCAGTTATAAATTTAATTCTCTGAAGTGTCTTTCAATAGCGTAAAAAATTTGTTGCTTTCACTGCACATCACGTTCATGTTATGCATCGATGTTGTTTATACACTTTCCCAATTTAAGCGGCAGGTTCTTTAGGACGGTGATATAAAACCTTGGTAGACAAAAGTCAACGAATTCCTGAAAGCCAGTTCTATAACTTTGTCGGAACTATATTGTTTTTCTTTAATTAAAAAATTGTCCAAATTGCAGAGAAGTGCCAGTCATTGGAGGCTAAGTCTGGTAAGTAGGGAAGATGATGAAGAGCTTCCAACTCATATTGATGCAGTTTTGCCTCAGCTATTTGTGCAGTGAATGGTCTAATGCTATCATGCAGTAAGATAGGAGTTCATCTGTTGACCAATCTAGGTTGTTTCTCTCACACTTTTTCCATTATTTCTTCCAACTGAAAATTCATAGACACTTTGACATAGGCTAGGCTCAAAGATGACCTTTCGTTTGTCATTATTGACCATTGTGTCTATTCGACTCTCACAGTTTTTCCATTATTTCTTCCAACAGAAAATTCATAGACACTTTGACATAGGTTAGGCTCAAAGATGACCTTTAGTTCGTCATTATTGAGCATTGTGTCTATTCGACCGCGCAATGTGAGGCAAAAGCTTTGGACCACCACTATCTATCTATTTGTTTACGAAAGGTCAGTTGAGGCAATAGCGCACAGACGTTGACCCATATGAAGGAGGGCCGTCTTGTTGAAAATCACATTGATAAATCTTTGTCACTGTCGCCATGTCCATTACGCTCTTCTGGACCCTCTTATGAGAGTCCTGGACACCTAACTCTATCTATCTGATTTTTTGGTACAAAATTATGGAAATGAAAATCTAGCAATTCGTAAGTAGGCCATCATTCATATACCCGGTTCGTAGGTAGTTTTATTTTAATTTAATATTGTAAAGTGTCGAACAATGCTCAGGCATCCTGCATATTGATTGTTTACCTATGTCTAAACCAGTGGTTCCCAACCTGTTTTTAATCGCGACCTCTTTCAGCAGATTTTTCAAAAATGTTCGCGAACCCCCCCCCCCCCCCCACTTCCATGTTTGACCAATAAGACAAAAAAAAATGAATAATGAAAAATATATATCTTGGGATTTAAAAATGATTATCTTTTTATTCCGTACTGATTATTATTAGGATGACTGAGGTTGTACTTGGCTGACAAGTTATGTTATCCTTGGCTGAATATTGGTCAAAGCCAACCAACCGCATCTTCAACATCTAATTTATTACTGGCCTTTGTCTTAATCTGCAAAAGAGTTTTAAATTCAACTTCACGCATGTAAGTGGATGCAAATGGCACTAACATTTGAAGCGAAAGCTTAGAAATGATCGGATATGAGTAACTCGTAGCACACCAAAATTGAATTAAAGATTTTTCTTGGTATAAATCACGTGCTGAGGAGCCATTTTGCAAATTCAAAAATTCGTCCTGCGTTTCATCAGGAAGATCAGCGACATCTAAAGATGTGTGAAGTGGATTTCGCACTAGTGCCGCCTCTTGTGAGCTCTGGGATATATCTTTGAATTTCATATTTAAGAGCTTCAAGGTGGTTAATAATTTCTCACCATAAATTAACTGTAATTTTTATTTCCGATACTTCTGCCTTAGTGCACACGTTTTCAAAATTGGTTAACACTCCTAGATACACTTTACGACGTCAGTTTTTGTAGATTTGATACAAGCGCCCTGATGAGAAAAAGGATTTTTACTTTACAAAGAGAAAAGGGAGAAAGCATGTCTCGTGGCAGAGAACCGTGGAGATATTTTGCCATTCATTTCCTACAAAATCGGTCTGCGGCGACCCCCTAGAAAAGGCATGGCGACCCACCGGTTGGGAACCACTGGTCTAAACGGTAAATATCGCTCACAGTAGGTGAGAATGTTTTGTTGAAATTATTAAGATAAGTTAATTTTACTTAAAACGCGCGATATACTATATGTTATAAAACCAGATGTAAAGAAGTTATTTGGTTGGGCTGATTTAAATTTAAAGACTGCGTTGTGATACATGATAATCCAGGTACGATATACTTATGTTGCAATAAAATAAAAAGACGTTAAATACTGAAAAACTATTTTATTAAACATATACTATTGAAATATTATTATAACGGCGGTGGTGGCTCAGCGAAAATAAAATGATGTCCTATATGGACAGTGAAATTAAGGTGGAATGATTTTAAAAATACGCCAGCACAGAATTACACATTGGCGAGAACAAACACTTGATTGATACCAATAACGCCAATTCCAGAGCAACCCTAAAAGTTAATCCAATAAAATTACAATGACGTAATCGCGAGCAAATAATTTTAAAGTCGTCGCAGGGGAACAACTAAATAACTTACGCCAGCAGGATGCCAAGAGGAAACTCAAAAAGGCCGTTGATTTTGCAAACGGACACAATATAATCTATTTTTAGCACACCGGTCTGAAGAGACGAAGAACAAAAAGAATAGTGCATACAGGGAAAAGTAAATATACAGATTTAAAAGCCGAAATGATGGGAAAATGAAAACAGAAGTGATTTAGAATTCTTGAATTTTGGATAGATTACATTAAAGAAAGCCAAAGTAAATGATTATTAAATTAGATATGTGATCTTCATCACATATATACTCCCCTCAACCAGGAAAAAATTTTTGAAGAAAATTTTTTTTATTAGTTACAATTAATGTCTTTAAAAAAATTTTAATTAAATGCTCTGTTTGGCTGGCTTAAACAATTAAGAAAATCATAAACATATTCAGACAAAATTATACAATTGCAAAATTACTGCTGACCACCACCTAATAAATGTTTAGAGAAGAGAAAAAAAAATGTCATGACACAATAAAAATAATAACTGCTAGCAATACAAAAGTAAATGTCGACAAAATAAAAAGGGAGCATTTAGCTCACAATACAAAGGGGCATGTTAGCTCATCCTTTCTTTCAAACAAGGGGCATTTTAGCATACCCTTTTTTTTAAATAAGGGGCATTTCAGCACACCCTTTTCTTTTTAATTGAGCATCTCAAGCTCATGTGCACATCAAAGATATACTGCTTAAACTTGCAGTGAGTACTCAAAATTATAATTATAAACCAGCGCTGTTGAATGGTTTGCATATATATATCAATAAGGCCTTCAAATGTCAGAATTATGCATCAAAAATACTTCACTCAATTGACAAAATGAAACAATACATTCAAATTATAATATGATACTAAAAAATTTTTTGTTTGTTTGATGGTAATTTTTCACACAGTTCTGTACCATCAGAATTGTAATAATGTTGTAAATAGTACATGACATAACAGTATCTAGACATACATATCTGTATATCATAAGAAAAATAAGCACATTCAATTGAAAAAATTATACTTGCACAAAATGACAATGAAAAAAAAAACAAGGAAATTGAATATCAATCTGTACAATACCATCAACGAACATCAATCTAAGTACAATTAAAAAAAAGATCTCAGTAAAAGGTTTAAGTGTTATAGGACACTCACATAGTTATTTATTTTAAATTTTCAAGTTAGAGATAATACTAAATGAATCATTTAATTTTATTATTAATTATTATTTTATGACTGTGTAATTATTTACTTTAGAAGTCATCATTTAATAAGTGTTAAGTTTTAAGAACATTATTGAAGAAATGATATATTGACAGACACAGCATGAAATCCAAATACACAAGTGAAAACTGCTGGACCAGCCAGCCAGTACACAAAAGCAATTATACCTCCAAGCTTGTGGGTACCACACAAACAAGGAAACAAGTATTCAACACATGCACACAGCAATATATCCGTGAATGTCAAATAAACAAGTTATTAATTATGTGGAGGTAATAGAAAAAAATTAAGTTATAAAAGAATGAAATTAGTTAACTTGCAAGTCTTGAAAATGTAGGTTTAAACTTGGTAACAAGTACGTAAAATATTAGTTATAGCTTAAAAAGAAAATTGAAGGCAATTGTGGTCATACGGTAAAAATAACAAAATTAATGATTTTTTTTTTGTTTGTTCAAGAAAGGAATGTTGTTGTGTCACTTACTAACACACTACGATTTTCAAAAGTGACAAAATTGGGAAAGAATAGCACACAAAAGTACAAATAAAAATATACTAAAATGCAATTACTAAAGTATACAATATACTGATCCTCTGAAATTATATACCATCAAATTTCACTTATTAAAGTCTTGAGTTAATCTGATCACTACATATATATTTTATTATGAGCCTAACTAAACAAACAATATTTCACAAAATAATCACTAAGATAAGAATAAACATAATTCAAATAATAAATTAACTATAAGCACTCTGAAAATGTAAATCAATGTAATTTTTTTTAATAACTCAGTGAGTACTTGATACCTTAAAGTTGTATTAATTTATAGTAAGGTACAGAAGAGATTTAAATACCTCATAGTATAGAAAAAAAATTTCAAAATAAAATTTCAAAATAAAATGTTATGTTTGTGTATGTGAACACAAAAGAGTGACAAAACATATACAATGTGTTTAAAATATTTTTGAAATGCACTACTGTACACCATAGTGAAAATGTGGGAGAAAAAATGTAACAAATATTCAAAAATTTTGTGTGTAGCAAAATGTGGAAGGACAAGCACAATGAACTCAATGAGCAGAACATCAGTGTTAACATGTTTGTGAGTGTGAACATATAAGACATAAACACAAGTGTGATGAAAAAAAATCAAGTATGTGAAAACGTTGAGAGTCAGTAAGTGTAAGCAATGTAAATAAAAAACAACATGAAAAAAGAGTGTAATTGTGGACAAACACAGACTTCAAAGATCAGTGACTATTCAAGTATGAATCTTATTTGAAGTACAACAAACAATGTGTCATATTGTGTATTTGTGAAAAGAAGGTAATCAAATAAATACCACTGTACTCTTACAAAGAATGCATGTATTAAACAGAGGCATATCAATGGCAGGAAAAAAAATAAAACAGTGTATCAAAAAAATGTAAAAAAGTGTGAACCGTACAACTTATGGTAAACATGTAACATTGTATTAAAAAAGCCAAAAATAGAGTGAAACAAAAATATAAATGTACTCTTTAAAAATAAGTGTTCAAAACAAATAATGTGTAAAAAAATCAGTCAACATGGTGACTGTAAATAATAGCATGTTCAAAGAAAAACAAAATGTGTAAAAATATATGATAAAATAGAAACAGTATATTGTGAGGTAAGAAAAAAAAGCTGAAAGCCTATGTATGTTGTGCCATGGACTTTAATATGCAAAAATGCAGTGTGTCAGTGTATGTAAAAAGTGTGTGCCTTGGAAAGGCCTTGCCATGGACTTAATAACTGAAGACTGTCATGAATATCAAAATAAAGAGTAAAGAAAAAATAACGATGTATGTGTACCTCATAGAGGCTGAAAAATGAACACAAAAATGTAAAATATAATGAGAGCAAAAGCGCAAGCATAATTTAAAATCACAAGAATGAATATGTAAGCAAATAGAAAATTAGACACATAAAAAGGTCTGTACACAAAAGTAAACATATAAAGCAATGAGTAATAATAATATTTTTTGTGAGTAAACGAAACACAGTGCATAAAGGAGAAAAATTAAGAAGTGCATTAAAATAATTAAATATGTGTGAATTGCAATCCAACAATTGTATTAAACAGTAAAATATTAATGTCATATATACCATATAAAAGGAGTAATTTAGAGGGAATAAAGGAGTAATTAGTATGCAAATAGCATGTGCTATTTGCATACTAAAAATATGGATGCCAAGACAATATGAACATGATTATTATTATACAAATATTAGAAGACTGCACTTATAAATGACTTACCAAATTTGCCAAGAATAAAACTTCAGTTATTCAGTAAATAACAATTTAGCAAAAAACTTCTCATTAGTCATACTTAAAATATAATGTCCATTACATTACCAGTTCAATTTGCATTACAAAGCATAGTATGAGGTGTCGGTGTATCACGAACGCGCACATATAAAAAAAACAAAACAAATTGCCGATCACAGGAGGGGGAAAAAAACAGTTTTTGCCAAGTTCAGTGATTGGCACACCTAGAGACGCACGAAAAAAAAAAAACTACTGTAGACTGCAGACATCCGCAAACAAAATCCCAAATTTGCAGTGATACTCCATAGACCGCGCTGCAGGAAGCGGACACAAAAGTCTCCAAATAGTCATAGGAACGTGTAGAACTCAAAGCGGTAGTACGGAGGTAAGCAGTATGTGCTTTGGTAGAACTCATCTACAATTCGTCGGAAGGTGGTGCGTAGTAAGATCATCGATAAACCATACATGAATTGAGGAGACGATCGGAAACTCATCATTAATGAATAGCCAGTCCATCAAGGAGCTCCGTGTTCCGTAAAAATGAAAGTCACATCACTAGAGTAATACATCACACATGTTCCATAAAACGAAAGTCACATCACTAGAATAAATAGCATTGTCGGGGCCGGAATGTCCACAATGCAAGCAGACGGACTGGAGTGAAGAAGTGTCTTGATCGGGCTAGTTGATTCCGCCATTTTGCTAAGCCACCACCAGAATAAATGCAACTTAAGTGCCTGGGTAGGCACCAATTTATGTAACGAAGTTATTTGGTTGGACTGATTTAAATTTAAAGACTGCGTTGTGATACATGATAATCCAGGTACGATATACTTATGTTGCAATAAAATAAAAAGACGTTAAATACTGAAAAACTATTTTATTAAACATATACTATTGAAATATTATTATAACGGCGGTGGTGGCTCAGCGAAAATAAAATGATGTCCTATATGGACAGTGAAATTAAGGTGGAATGATTTTAAAAATACGCCAGCACAGAATTACACATTGGCGAGAACAAACACTTGGCTGATACCAATAACGCCAATTCCAGAGCAACCCTAAAAGTTAATCCAATAAAATTACAAACGTAATCGCGAGCAAATAATTTTAAAGTCGTCGCAGGGGAACAACTAAATAACTTACGCCAGCAGGATGCCAAGAGGAAACTCAAAAAGGCCGTTGATTTTGCAAACGGACACAATATAATCTATTTTTAGCACACCGGTCTGAAGAGACGAAGAACAAAAAGAATAGTGCATACAGGGAAAAGTAAATATACAGATTTAAAAGCCGAAATGATGGGAAAATGAAAACAGAAGTGATTTAGAATTCTTGAATTTTGGATAGATTACATTAAAGAAAGCCAAAGTAAATGATTATTAAATTAGATATGTGATCTTCATCACACCAGTACTTTGCCGAATTCTTTGTATTCGCAATTATTGCGAGCGGTTTAAATGACCGCTCATTTTCAAGTGTGTAAATGAGCCAATTTTTCCATTTTCACAAATTTGAAACGCTTGATGATTGTGTTTCTGAATTATGCAGAGTGTTCCAAAAATATGGTAACACGCTTTAATTCTTCATCCATTCGAGGTAAGTGGGCAATGCAAATTGAAAAAATGTTTAAAATAAGGTAGGAAAAATGCCTATGTTAAGAAAAAATGTTTCACGTTAATTTTAAAAACCAATCGCCATCCCGTACAAAAAATTCCATCTTAGTAAAATATGCTCCATACTCTATTGAGATGATGTACATAATTTCAGCATTTAATCATAAAATATCTTTAAACAAAGATGGACAGGGACTATATGAGAATTTGAGAACTCACATAGCAATAAACGTTTATTGCTTGAATGCAAAAGTAATTTTTTTTTCGTATTTTCTATACGATCTTCAAACGCGATCATCCGACGTGATTATTTTCTCTTCATTGAAAAATTAAGCCAGCACGCATTAATCTTCATATCTCTGACACCTTTTTCGAATAAAATTCTCAAATTTTGTACAACACCTAAGGGGCATATGTTGCTTGTTGGGTTTTTTTTTCTTGTTTTGTTTATCTTGTTTTGTTTTGTTTTCTACGAGTGTCGTATGCAAATTTGAAAAGTTAGTTGCACTTTTGGAAGATCAACGAACTTTCTAATTTTTTTCTCATTGTAGTCTTTCTTCGTACCTTATTTTGAGCATTTTTTTCTTTATTTTGCTCAGTAACCTCTAATAGATAAAGAATTAAAGTGCATTACAACCCTTTTTGAGACGTGGGAGTTATTTTAATACTGGAAATAGTTTAGTTATGGCTCTGTATAGTGTAGTACGTAATTCACAATACCCAGAAACGCCATGCCGACAAACAGTTACATGACATGCTTTATTTTAGAATCCCAGAGTGAATAATACATGCAATAGTACGGTGACTGACAATAACACACAAAAATATGGTGCACCTTCACAGGCAGAGACAAAAGCAATAAGTGACGTAGAAAGGGGTGCGAACAGGAAAAACCAACCCGGCGATGACGCTTGGGGGAAACAAGAAAGGACGCCAATTAAACCGCCAGTTTGAAAAAACAAAAATAACAGTTAGCGATAACGCAATAGTTATAAAAAATTAAATGTGGGTCGCCAAGGGGTGACTAGTGAAGAGAAGTGGTAAGACAATGAAGAAATGTTGCAGAAACCCCGTGGGAACGGGAAGAAAAAGAGAATTCATCGGACACAGGGGCCCCTGATAAATACATTGTAGCAGTTAAAGCCAAAGTAATTCTAAAACAGAATAAAAGTAGCGTGACGGATAAATATGGGCATTTATAAGTGGGAAAGAGTATGAAATTTCGAATAGGGAAAGAAAATCAGCACTAATTAAAAATATATGATGAACTACATCACAACACCTGTTGTTGCTTTCCCGGAATGGGTCACTGAATGCCTTGCTAGAGCCCAAGAACCCCAAAATGGAAATTCCAATTTACTGGTCACACAAGGAAATTTAAACATTTGCGTCTTTTGCAACAATATGAGGGAACAGGTGAAACCTGTTTTGATTGAGAATTTTTAAACTTTATGACAGCCCTCTCCAACCTTTCGTATGCAACTACTTCCACTGGGTGTTCTAAGATGTTCAGAGGGTTAAATATTAGTTTAGTTACTTTTTTTCGAAAGAATTGAAAAAAATAAAAATAAACAAATAAGCAGTATTGCTTTCTAATTTAGTATCATAAAATATGTTTCCGTCATAATAAAAAAATATGTACCTATTCTAGCGTTAGTTCAAATTCTTAAAGTGTAATTTAATAAAAGTAGCTCTCTTGCACAATTGCTTTTACGAAATTTACATACAGAATTAAACTTGTTCAGAACAGAAATAAATACGTTTTCCGTTAAATCTATATCACACAGAAGAGAAATATCCGTATAATGCACTTACGTTTGGATGTTTGTCTCAAAAATAGAATGATTTACTTTCATCTTCCTTATTCTTCAAAACAAATATTTCTCTTTCAGAATTACAGGAAACAGAAGATATTCTATTATTGCGAGTTCTCTCCTGAAATATATCAGTATATATATATATATATATATATATATTTATATATCCTCATGTAAAGAAAGGGAAATAAGTCGCTTATTGAAATTTACTTTATTTAATATATTATTTAGTTTTACTTGAAAAATAAAATAAGATTTGTCTGCTGTTTGCTTATCAAAGGAAATTTAAAAGAGAATTAAGATAATAATGAACTTAATTGATATGTTTAGTAGATGAAATAATTAAAACGTTGTAAAATAACACACATAAAATGTATTTATCATTATGTACGCGCTTTTCGGGCAGAAGAATGTTCGACCTTTTTCGGAAGACGTCCACACATAGTATCGCAGAAAAGTGGGGCCTGTAACATTAAATAAATACAAAAGTGAAAAGCGGGTTACCAAACGGAAGAAGGAAATAAAGCAAGAAACCAGGGGGAATAAAAGAAGGGGGAAAGCGGAAGGAGAGTAGGTAAAATTTAAAAAAGATATAAAAAGCAATGAAACAAAAATTAAGAAAGAGGGAGCATACAATATAATATAGAAACATAGAAACATAGAACAAACAATAGAAAGCCAAATAATAACAAAAAACGCAACGACAAAAACAAAAAGCAAATTATTTTTTTGATATAGTAAAAAGTAATAACAGAAAGATAAAGTAAAAATAGAAAACATACCCAAAAACAACTAAAATAAATTAATTAAAAAGAAAAAGGAGGGGATAATGGAGGAAAATAAACAGAACCTTACAACAACTGTTTCCAAGCAGAATGGATAAAAGGAATGGAAAAACCTTCCAAAAAGTCAAGACAAAGACTGGGGTGTGTACAAGATGTTAGATTTAGAAAACAGAAAATGATGAATAGAATTCCAGCAATGTGAACAATAGAAGATTAGGAAAGTTGATGCTTAGAAATGTGATCATGGTGTGTGTTATTTTACAAAGTTTCAGTTATTTCATCGTTTAAACATCAGTTTATTTTTGAGGGTTTTTTTGTTAAGTTTAGTAGATGTTCGCCTTTATCAGCCCCTTGTAGAGGCAATCACAACGGACGCTAGAAAAAAACTTTCGATAAAATATGTCTACACCCGATATATTTTATCTTTGTCTACTAAAAATGAGTAACTTCATATTCAATTTTTAAAATACACCGTAATAGGAATCGCAGGCTCTTGTGAAAGCGGGCGTAATCTTTCTTCGAGTATGGTTGCAGAAACTTTCCGCATTCGAAGGATTTTGTTTTGATCGGAACTATCCCTCTTATATCAATGGTTCATGCAGAACTAATCATTTTATTTGCGAAAAAAAAATTAAACTGAGTCGTGTCAAAAAACTATATTAAACGAATTGGAATCGCTTTGAAGGAAGTGGCAACTTTCCATTCAAATCCTGATAATCGTGACATCGAAAATACGTTAATATTACTTGCGATACCTAATATTGTTATTCAAATGGTTAACTTTTTTTTTATTATCGTATATACAAAGAAGCTGAAAATTACGAACAAAAAATAAATTGCCGTACTTAAGTATTATTCCGGCGGTCCGCCAAGGCGAGCAATGTTTTGCCAAGATATGCCGGACGTATGAAGTAATTGATGGTTCAGAATACGATTTGCAACAGTTTGCCATCACATTAAAAAAAATAATAATAATTTGGCGGGAATGACCGCGTATACGTGACCGCGGATAATACGTAAGTACCAAAATCGCTCAAAAATTAGGAAACAAATGAATTTACATATTTTCAAAGTATCAGTATTCAACGTATTCCAGCCAACTGGCTAAGTAACAGTGATGTCTATACTATTAAAATCTGTGTGCGTCTGTCTGTAACATCATCTCCGAAACGACGGGGAGTTGAGTTTCGAACAAGGTATCCACTGATTCGGAAAATTCCAAGGAAGGTCTTCCGCCAATTTAAATTTCGAATTTCGAATTAGTTTTGAAGATATTGATAAAAAAAAAACCCGTCAAAAACGCTAATTTTTGCTCTCCGTAATTCCACGATTGTAACCACTGTAGTCAAAAAAGTGAGAAATAAGCATCGAGGTTGCCATGTTTGGCGAATTTATTAAATGATTTAGACTCTTGAATTAAAAATAAAAGAATAATCATTTTTTTCTGTATAGAATATTTGCTAGGTTATTTTTTAATTAAAATATCGTCTTCGTGGGAAATCAGAGCAGGAATTCAATGTTTTTATGTGTAAAAGAATAAGGATTTGGAGATTTCCGAAACTAAACCGTATATTTTATAGTTCGGGTAAAAATAAAATGGCTGATATGGCAATTTTGAGAAAGTAGTAGGTTCTACCGATTTGCAGTTTTAAGCTTGGCGCAATTAATTTTCCATGCAGAAATAGTACAAGAATTAATGCGATTTTAAGCGACCAATCTTCGGAATTTTCACCAAACTAAGTAAATTGATTTAAGTTAGGGGAATCACGCCAAATTTTGAAAGAGATGAAATTCTTTCATTTGGTACATCGGAGTAAATAAAAAACGTTACAGTTGATAATTTAAAATACTGCTATGCTACTTTTCAATTAGATGCCAGCGATTTTTGGCGATCGAACCATATACAAATAACGTTTTCCCATTTTGATTGCTGTTAAATCAGTGCTTTGAATGATTCTCTGAAAAAAAAAAATCTCGCAAAATAGTGTATGTTGGCATTTTTTGAAGATGAACGAGAATGTTTTTTTAAGCTTGGTAAATATAGCTGGTATTGCCTCTAAATTATTGCATTTACTGTGAAGTTAAATTTAGGATTCATTTTGGCTATTTGCCATCGACTATCCGCGTTAATTACGCCAATATGGCAGTTCTAGCAAGCATAAATAAATTTAATTTCATGTTCTATTTTTAATATTGCTACAGTTTCCGTAGTAACGGAATCCGTTGTTGCCACTTAAGCTGTTAAATTTAACAATTAAGTGAAAACGCTCATTTCTACAGCTCTTAAGAGGCGAAAAATGAAAACGCATTGGATATGAAACAATTAGAACATTACAGAAAAATTCAGAAATAACGCGAACCGGTAATTTCTGTTATTTTTAACTAAATTCATTTTCAAGGTCTTTAAGAAATCTTGTGTACTATGCCAAAGCCTCATATCTTAATTCCGATTAGTTTGCAAGAAAATTTATAAATCCAACGTTTCTCAACCTGTGGGGCGCGACCCCCAAGGGGGGCTCAGAACGTTTGCAGGGTGGGGCGCGAGAAAAACCAAAGAGTAAGTAGTGATGCATGTTTTTAAAAAATCATCTTATTTATTCTCATTTTTATTCAAAAATATATCCATTTTCGCTTAAAATGTTCATTCAGACTTTACTGATAACATTATTTTGTAGAAAATTTGACTCAATGTTCATTATTAAAGATTAAAAAACTGAATGTATGCTGTAAAATGTGAGGGGGGCACGCCACTGTAAGTTAGCCTTTGTTGCGGGGCGCGACATTAAAAGGTTGAGAACCGCTGGATTAATCAGTATAAACTGAAGCAATGATCCTTTGTAAGCGTTTTTCTTGAAACGAGAAAAATGCAGATTGACGTTTTTGGTGTAGAAGTGGCGATAGGGAGAACTACTTTATTCAGTAAAGTTAATGGGAAATGATAACTGATAATGCGCATGCAAAACCCAAAAACCAAGAGAGTATGAAAGTCAGGAATATGAAATGAAAATCAAAAATAAATCACCTGAGGATTTATCGAGTACGAGAATGACATTGCAATCATGTGTACAACAAAGGTCCCAAGTGCTTATAATATTCTCTTGGCAATGACCTGGCGCCCGTCAGACCTGTGAACGAGCGCATAGCGTTCTGAACTGGGAGACCGAAGGTTTCTGGTTCGAAACAGGTCGCGTCCGCCAACCTGACCGTTCAGGGTTTACCTGTATTACGTTCGGCAAATAAAACTGTACTTGCAACATGCATATGTTCCGAAACATATATGGCTGGTTTCTTCCAAAACGTAGGGTAAATACGGGTTAGGCCCCTCAGAAAGACCCACACGGAGGACACCCTCACCCCTTGACCTAGATCCCATGTGCGGAGACTAGAAGCATGATAGTCTCCAGATTTGCAGAGAGTTCAATTTAACGCCTATCGTCTTGTGCAACTTATTGAAGCAGCTCCACGATACCGGATCCATCGAGAAAAAGCCTGGGCAAAGTCATCCAAGAAAATTTGCTTCTTTTTTGATCGCCAGTGACACTGACATAGTTTTTGTGCCATCATGTTGTAGTCATCTCAGATCTGCACTCGTGATGTCAACGTTTCATCACGATTTAAATAATTTTTCACTTTTTTAGATTCCACATCACTGGAATTAATTCGAATTGCACATGTAAGGAAAATTTTCGTTTCCTACCGTGCGAAGAACGGGTACGCAGCTAGTCAGTTTATAAAATTTGAATTGGATCAATCTTTATATTTTTCTTAATTAAAAAAAAAGGCATGTAAGTCATAAAAATGGTAAGTAATGTGCTTTTGCTCAACAGTTACAAAATTAAATTAAGATTCTGAATAATCCTCACTTTTGACACTCATGTTATTTGGGTATCATGTTATTTTCTTCATATTATTGGGGATTTTGTATGACATCAAAATATTTGGACAGTCTTAATAACATTGAGTGTTGCATATTCCTAATATCAAATAAAAAATATTACCTTATAAAGAAACCAAAGACTTCTCCATTTTTGAAACTTTTTTGTTATATCCATTGCGGTAATGTATACAACCAAGTTATTTTGAAAGAGCTCAAGTTCATATAATGTTGAAACGATTCACTTTTCCGAAAAACGTATATCATCACTTTCCGTCAGAATTGGCATTCGAACTGCAAGTTAAAATATGCGAAAACCTTAAATTTAAAGAAATATTATTTGCATATGATAACTTCCAACGGATGATACATTGTACAGATGATAGTTTTCTAAAGCTACACATTCTTAGCTTAAATCGAAATTCATTTATCACGAATTCAAAGCCGCTTGACAAATACGATATTTTGCTACTTTATTCACAGTAATAATTCATACTTAATTCAGCGTGAATATTAACGATCGTTTCTTCTACCAACTTTGCTTACATGCATTAAACATTTGATTATTCGCAACATAAATCTGCGTTGTAAGTGCAAACGTAAAAAGATAAGTGTTTATTTAGAGCTGCGTTTATCAAACAATTCACTTTTACAACTTCAAGCCCCTTACTTGTTTTCACTTTAAGTTGTGTTCCAACTAATTTGTATTGCATGCAGATAAAGAGAAGGAGAAGAGGGTTTAATTACTTAGTTTCGAAACACGATGTAAAATAAAAACATTATGTATGTAGGAAGTTGAAGTATAGTTGGGAACCACTGCATTATTTGCACGTTTGTAGATGATGGACTAACTCTCTTTACTTTAGTTCATTTTAATTTTGTTAACACTTTCTAATTTAATTTGTTGTTATTGTATTTGGAACATTTATTTCCGGATTTGTGTGCTTGATTCAAAGAATCCGCTTTAATATCCTTGTTGAATAAAGTAAACAATGCAGAGACATTTTTTACTAGCACAGAGAAAGGAAATTTAAACAGTCAGGGGACCCTGACAGTTTAAATTTCTTATCAGTTTCCCAGCTTCCAGTTTTTCTAGCCAGTTACAAAATTGATTATTGAAGTGATTATTACGAGGTAAATGAAAACGACATTTCCGACCTCACGTTGCTGTGTGGATCCGAACCATCTTGGTTCCTTCTACCACCCCTCTCAGGTTTTTCACAAAACTTCTGAATTACCCTGTATTTGAGTAAATATGATTGCTATTTGAAATCATTTGTATATTCATTAAAAAGGAATTCTTTAAAAAAAGATTCTTTAAAAAGGAATTCTCAAGGGGACTAAGTTCAGCTTCGTCTGTGGAGATCTGACTCATTTACGACAATTTGCATGCATTTTCCGTAACCTCAGATAATCGAAACAAAAGATTACGCAATCCCTTGAGTCGTAGAACCAAATGTAATTACTTCGGTTTAATTTGATCAAAATGTATTCCATTCTATTGTAATTGCTTAGAAATGCAGCTGCAGATAAAGTATAATTTATTAACTAAGCTATTACTTTTCCGATAATTCTTTGTTAGCTTTAGATTATTATTTAGATTGTTTCATCACTGAGGCTTAATTAACGTTCAACGCAGAATTGAAATAACACTGTTATGTCGTTACAGGTAGAATTACAAATACTTTTTGATAAAAGAAAGTGGAAAAAGAGAATTCAACAGAAAATGTTTTCGAAGCAAGAATCTTCTAAATTAACTGAATTACTCAACCTTACGCTAAAAGTTGTACAGCTGTTATATATTCAACTGCTTTTTTATGCTTAAAAATAAGTCACTGAGTCACTTAAAATATTTGTTATAGGTAGTAAGGTGTTCTAATACATTTAATCTTCCCTTAATCCTGAAGCCAGAAATCGTGTGGTGTCATATCTGGTGCATAAGTTGGTCAGTTTGATGGACCAGACAAACTTATTGGTTAGGTAATTCATTTTCCAACAATCTGTTAATGATATTAGAAACAATTTAGTGGAAATAGTTCAGCATCTTCATCGCGTAAATATTAAAAGCAAAAATACGATAGTAGAAAAATAGATTCAGAAGACATAAAGAAAAGAAGAACCATTTGTAACTCCCATAAATTTCCCCATTCATAGATATTTATAACGAAATCTATAGTACACTGTTTCCTAACCGCTTTGCATCTACGGACCGCCAAAAAACTGGGAAAATATTTCGTGGACCAGTTTCAGACAAAACTAGTGTATAAACATTTATTTTATTTATTAAGTAACGTTTTTACTGTAGAGAACAATACATACAGTCCTTTTTGAGTTCAGAGGTTGTTTATTTTACTGTAAATCCGTATTTTCGTGTATTATCTGATAATCTTTTTCTTTTCGACCACATTCCAAAGATGGCGTATCAGGGGTTTTTGCTGCACCTGGACCGGCAGTAAAATTTCATGGACCAGGGGTTGGGAAACACTAATCTGGTAAAAGATCTAAAAATTTGCTTCAGTTCAAAATCCTATGGTTAGCTAAAACTCATACTGTACATATTAAGTGATTAAAAAAGTATTTTCTTAATCAGGAATTTGATTAAAACTAACAAAAATCATGAAATTCAAAATTAAAGTTAAAAAATCGACGGTTATTTAGAAGAAGGTATTCAGCGTATGGTGTGACCAATGAGGTTTCCTATGGGTTGGACTCAATCCCATAGAGCACTTGTGGAATAATCCAGGAAGAGCCGTTGTATGTCGACAACCCCCCTCCCGCGAGGGAACTTTCAGTTGCTAAAATCGACGCCATTTGGAAGAATGGGAATGACCGTCACAATCGTTGATCAGTAGCCTCATTAATAGTGTGAGAGCTTCTACAGACGATGCGTTTCAGTAATTTAGTAAAGATTCAGTAGTAGGATGTATGTGACGCTTTTAAAGATGTGCGAGATAGTCCCATCAAGGGTTATGACATATCCCATTTTGACCAATATGTACCTCACTTGCATATTAGCCTATACTGAACTCCTATACGTTCAAAATGTAACAGTAAAATTATCCTAAAAGAAGAATAATGAAAAGTAGTATCTAATAAGAAGCTGAAATCGAACAAGTTACATGACAACAGTACAAAAATCGTTAGAACAAAGGACAAAGAAAGTACATGATAGAATTTATCTAACGAAGTGTCGTCATTTGGCCCAACAGAATATAAATATTTATGTCTCTTGTTAAAGATGGATGTCCAACTGCAAAAAATCTTTTGCATTTGTAGTACACGCAACCGATACAATGATTTATTTAAGTGTAAGTGTAAAGCAATGTCATTTTGTGTAACTTAAGCAGCATCTATCCAGACGACGTCTGTGCGCCGCGTTTGTTAAATGGGACAGTGAAGGAAGTGGAAGGGATATAATCCGATTGTCGCGTACAGATGATGTGAACTAAGTGTACCGTGATATACAGTGTCAGGATATGTCGATTGACGTTCGTGACCATAAAGGAAACGATTCCTGCGTTGTGTCCACCACAACGGTTACAATATTATAATACAATTTTGCAATAAGTAGTTCGCTTTATGCAATCTGCATACATTTTGTCACGTTGTTTCATCAGTGAAGCATTAATCAAAGTCGCTCTCAAACGTCCAAGTAACAATAATACATATTTATTATTGATTTTTTAAGTTTAATTTAATGTTACATAAAATGTGCCATTTCTGTAATTTCTTTTAATTTGATTTTCCATAAATTGTGCACCTACTTGTATTGTTTAATGTTTTATTATCTTCTTATATGATTTTTAACTTTTTGGGGTACCGTTCAAATATTTATTTTTTACTTAACATTGAATTTTGCTCAATCTTTTCCTTGAGCCTTAATGACCCAAAATATAAAATTCCATCGGTGTATGATGAAAAATGAGCGAGATTTTTTTTTATCTATGACAACAGAAAATAGAATATGATTAAGTGCAGAATGTCGAAATCTAACTAGCACTATATTAATTTATATTTCCTAAACTATAGCTCCGTGCGGTACCAAAATCTATTCTGGGGTTTCCTAAACATTGATTTTATCGAAATTTTGTCCCCATTATTGATTTCTTTAATGAGATTTAATAGTTCATAATGGAAAAATAGGTGGGAGAAGGCGGGATAAGATGGGGAACTTTAGCAACTATGATTTTGACTGACCACTGTGATTGAGTATGAGAACTGAGTTTTTGTGAATGTGTTTTCAGTGAAAACTTGTATATTTGGTTTTTTTAATTGCCCGATCTCAAGTTGAAAGATTATTTTCTGTTCAAATTTACATGTAAGACCCTAAGATAAAAAGTTGTAGAATAGCATATATATTTAAGTATCATAAAAATTTACCGAAGTAAAAGGTACCTTTATTACCTTTATTTTGTATGTGCGGACAAATGAACTTAAGAGCCATTCTTTTCGTTATTTTTTGTTCTTTATTTGCTATTTTATATGTAGCCTTTTATTTTAATATTGGCGTAACTCAAAAAATAATAGTTGTCTGTAATAGGAGCTTAAAATCGAGAGAAATCAGTAAAACTTGAGAATGGCAAGGCTTTCAGAATTTTAAAGTCGATAGTTTTCTTTACATATTTTACGTTGCTACACAAACTTTTAAACCGGTCGCATTCCTTTAAATGATAAATTAAAATTTAAAAAAAGATTTAAAATACATACACTAGATGTATAGGAAAAATATACCTTTGTTGAAAAATGTTTCAGATTTTCCGGATTCAGTTGGTGCGGTCTAAAATTTCAGAAGTATGCTTTTACTCAAAGAGTGAAAGCAAAATTTCCACAACCATATTTTTTTAACGTAACTAAGTAGAGCCCACCGTTGCTCGTTTTTATCATATATGTAAAGCCACAAGATGATATTTGATATTCTATTCCCATTAATCTAATCATCTAAACAGCTAGTCTCGTTTCTCGCAATGTAACATGGCTTGTTTTCAAAACCACTAATGCATAATGTAAATTTGAACTTCTTAAAAACGTTAGTTTGCACATAGATACAATTTTTAAACGCTATATGCAAGCATCTTGAAATATCGTTTAGTGCATGCGAGTTCAAAAATCTGTACCTCGCGTGTTTTCCTTCAACTTATAATGCTTCTGCTGGTTTTTCCCCTTCAGTAGGACTGAAATGTTAATGAAATGAGCCAAAAAACGAATCCAGTAAGGCAACAAATGAACCAACCTTTCTGTCAAGATCCCTTTCGGGTAGTAAAAAATACACAAGAGAAATTAATGCGATTAGTTGTTCTTCATTGAAAAAGAAATAAAATATCATAATTTTCAAACTGAACTTTAAGTGGGCGAAATGCTCATTCAAGATTATAAAGTTATAATGATCTGAGTTTCAAGTTCTAAGATTATCAAGTTTTAAAGCAATACTAGCTGCTTGCCCGTTCTCCGCACGGTGGGAAACGCATATTTTCCTTACACATATATAATTCGAATTAAAACCAGTAATGAAGAATCTCAAAACGTGAAAAAATACTTGAATCGTGACTATGACGTCATGAGTGCAAATTTTAGACGATTGAACATGACACAAAAACTACGTCATGTGACTGGCGATCAGAAAAGAAAGAACTTTATGGTATGCAGACAAAACTTTTCTCTTTCGAAAAATGCCTGATTTCTACATCAAATAATTCGTTTTGTGAGGTTTAGTATATACCACATTGAGGTATAGTATATATAGTATATACCACATAAATAACATTACATGATGTTGACAACAATTTTATCTTGCATTTTTCAAAGCGTGGACAATGCATTAGCACAGTTATGTTACACACGACTTTATTAAATTTTACCTAAATTAAAAAACCTTCATGAAACAATGGATGCATCATTTACGTTTAAAAGCCAAAAATGTACCCTGCTCCGGTGAAAATAATGTCGCTTTTGTAAATGAAAACGTTCGTGATGTAACTTCTGAGAAAAAGCTTATTACCCTAATTGAACTCTTAGTGCAGTATCACACTTGTTACATAAAAGTGACAAGTGACTTTTATCTCACTGTCAATTCGCACTAAATAAATGACTAATTTCATTTTTCATTTTTTACAGATTACAGTTGACCCCCTTTATAACATGGATCTACAACACGAATTCTTAGAACACGACGAAAACATTACGATCGTTTTCGTGTAACACGTTAAAAGAGACTCGTACAGCACAATGAAATGAGACATATGTTCTGATATTATGACGCCTTAGCTCCTGTAATTAACATTCCTTTTGAATGGCAACACCAAACATCATTGCATTTTTACGGAGCGCAAATAAGTTTTGCCGCGATTATACCGCGCAGTCCGCACTCCAGGTGGAGTATAGCGCAGGACCCGTACAACACGGATTCCTATAACACGGAACGTATCTACCTTGTTATAGGGAATCTACTGTAGTTGCATAGTGTCAAATTCAATAGTTAAGAAAATTCTGGGTTGCCGTATTTAGTAATATTTCATTTTACCTTGGTGGCCGAAATGTATTAAAACCCAATATTCGAACTGTATCAAAAGTAAAATTTACTAAAAGCAAAATTTTTAATTTTGTATAACCCTCAGAATAACTACGGAGTTTGCCATCTACGACGGTTTTTCATGACGTGACAACTGATGCTTGCGCACAGTGGCGTAGCCAAGGAGGAGATAGGGGGTCACAACCCCCCATGTGGATTTTTTTGCCATACAAAATGTATGTTCTCCATTGTTGTATATAATAACTACCGTAACATGAAAAATTTTTGGCTACTCCTGCTTGCATATAATTGATCTTTTTTTTTCATTTATCAGTGATCAATATACTTCAGGATCGGAATCTCCGCGGTAAAAAATGGTCTAAAAAATCTGATACCAGAAAAATCTGATTAACACAGTGGGGTTACACAAATACGCACCAGACATACGCTCTTGCTTATGTCCGGAGGAGCAAATACATTAGAGGTTATGTGCTGCTCCGGGTAATCTGCCAGCAAAACAGCAAAAATGACGTAAAAAATGACATCCACACGCGAAGGAAATAAAATTAAAGATATGTAGAATTGCATGAAAACTTCGATTATTTTTAAAGTGCAAGTCTGTTACAATTAGTTCTATTTATTTCACGTTTGATGCGCTTTCACTTTTTCGAGTCTTAAAAGCTGTAGAAATGAGTGGTTTCACTGAATTGTTAAATTTAACAACTTAAGTGGCAACAATGAATTCCGTTGCTACGGAAATTATAGCAATGTTAAAAATAGAACATGAAATGAGTTATTCATGTTTACTTTGCTAGAACTGCCATATTGGCGAAATTAACGCCGCCAGTCGATGGCCAATAGCTCAAACCACAAATTAAACTTGACACAAAGTCAATGTGCAATACTTTGTTTGGCGGAATTAAAAAAAAAATATCTATGTATACGCTAGTGACATCGGCTCATCTCAATTGTGGAATGGAATTAATAATACGTACAGAGCTGCACTACATTAGAATATTTTTCGCCAACTTCGCTAAGAAATGTACTAAAGTAGGAATCAACATGCATTTCAATTCGTAAAACAAAAAATATATTAGACAGTATTAATTACGCCTTTCTAACAGCTTTTAGTAAAAGAAACTTCCGTAGCGCTGTTTTAACAAATAAGAATCAATTATTTATTACACAGTACTTCGATCGCCAAAATGCCAACATACACCATTTTGCAAGATTTTTTTGTTTTCAGGGAATCATTCGAAGCATTGATTTATCAGCAATCAAAATGGGAAATAGTTATCTATCATTTATATGGTTCATTCGCCAAAATTTAATGCAGGCATATTATTGATAAGTAGCAGTTATTTAAATTATTATTAACTATAACGGGTTTTCATCATCCTTAACTACCATGTACAAAATGCGAGAATTTCAATTTTCTGAAAATTGGCGGAATTCCTCTAACTTAAATCAGTTTACTTAATTTCGTGAAAATTCTATAGATCGTTTAAAATCGCCTTAATAACTGCATTATTTCTATATGAAACATCGAAGTATAGCGCCGTAAAACTTATACTTGTTATTAAAAATACTATTTCGTTACGCTCTCAGTAATTTGCGCCAAGCCCAAAACTGTACAAATCGGTAGAACCTACTACTTTCTCAAAATCGCCAAATGAACCATTTTTTTTTCGGCCAAACTAAAAAATATACATATTAGTCTCGGAAATCTCTCAATCCTTTATTCTTTCACACATAAAACACATTGAATTTCTAGCTCTTATTTAACATGAACGCAATATTTTAATTAAAAAATAACTTTGTAAATAATCTAAACAAAAAAAATCATTATTCTTTTATTTTTACTGCAGGAGTCTAAATAATTTAATAAAATAGCCAAACATGGCAACCTCGATACTTATTTCTCACTTTTTTGACTACAGGGGTTACAATCACGGAATTGCGGAGAGCAAAAATTAGCGTTTTTGATGGGGTTTTTATCAATATCTCCTAAACTAATTCGAATTTCGAAATTTAAATTAGCGGAGGTTCTTTCTCGAAATTTTCCGAATTTGTGGATACCTCGTTCAAAACTCAACTCCCAGCCGTTTAGGAGGAGTTGATGTTACAGACACACAGAAACACAGACAGACGCGCACAGATTTTAATAGTATAGATTTGAGAAACAAATTTGCATTCACATTATGAAATTGAAATTCCTTCTAAATCTCAGTTTCTGGCAGAATTAAATATAATTGAGTCCCAATCCTTAAAAAAAGCTTCTTCGAAAAAGGATTTTCTGAACTAGTAATTCATAAAGCAAATGTATTTCTTGGTTGAAATTCAGCTAGAATATAAAATAGTCGAAAAAGAGACTCATAAAGTAACTAAAAACTAATATTCATATTTCCTTTTCTTCCTCAGCTACAGCTCTCTCCTGCGCTATTTAGTTAGTCTGACATGTGACAAATTTAGTTCAGCTATGACGAACGATCTAGGCACCTTAAGCATACACAATACCATCAAAGATCTTTTACATTTATCGTAAAAGAGTAACTGATATTTTAGTTCAGTTTCATTCGCCTAATTTATCTACATTATTAAACATATGTAACTTGTTTCAGATAAAAGACACTTAACACTGTGTTATTTAAAGTACTAATGCCTGTCATTCATGCATCCAATACCATTTATTTTGCTTTTATAACTTCTAAGCGACATACAGAAGAAGATACTGTGCTATTCCATTGACCATCATTGCATTTACAGCATGCGAAATCTGTATCTAATGACTCATTATGTAACTATGTGTGTGCAGCGATACGATTATGTGACTTATAGGGTATGTTCTAGCAGCCTTGCATTTGTCACACTGCGATAGGCAAGGAAATGAGGTTAACTCGATTGTAATAGGTAGTGCATTTCAGCTTAGTGTGCCACGCTATAATATCACACATATTGCTTTTGACATCCCCAACTGTCATGATACCGATGCGTGCATTATCCTCATGACGGGTGTTATTATTGTTCGACTTGACGACACTTTATATTCGATTATATAACCAAACTATAACGCTCCGATACATGAAACTAAAACACCGTTGCAGGAAATATATAAGAATGCCTGATAAGTAAACGGACTATTCAGGGTTAATGCATTTTTTCAATAGCATATATGATATATATCACAAAATAAGGTAGAATTAGTACACTCTAAATTTATAATGATAAGATTTCCATCCAATTCCATTCCCCGGGTACGGACCAATTGCCCTTCCTGTTCCCTCTTCGGCGGGCCTGATAGCTGTGACTCTGGCATTATCTTAAAATAGTTTCATTCAAATATTCTATAACAAATCATAGGTTCAATTTCAATTCATACAAACAATCTAAATTGACAAAAGAGTTTTGTCTAAATAAAAAAGTAAACCTGCAAAATTCGAAGATCTCAAATATACGAATTTCAACGCATTTTCCTTTAAAGTTATTTTATCATGCGGAATATATAAATAACTTAACCAGAAAGATAGATAGTTTGCGAAATATGTAAAATTGTGTTGATGCTCGAAGCATACTCCTTGAGATTACTTCGTTAAGTGCTGGCGTGCAAAAACATTTCGGATAGTTTTTCTGAAATGCAATACGGTTTTTGATTATGCTTAATAATACATTGCACGACGAATAAAAGCGTAATGAAAAATATATCGATTTCCAATTCGAAACTCAATTCAGGTTTATGTAAGGAATATTTTGATAAATGTATTTTGTAAAATATTCTACTGCTTATTTGTTTATTATTATTTTTTATGAGCTGGATGTACTTTATTGCACTTCATAATAACAAGTGGCTAGATATGTTAAAATAAATAGAAAGTGCTCTGGTGAGCATAGCCAAATAAAAACTAAACCTTAGAAAGGAGAGCAGGAGTTGCTCTTATGAACATAAACAAATAAAAATCAATAATAAAAGCAGCTTTATCGAGGCTAGTTAAAGAACTCATCATTGCAGTTTCTGTCAATTATTTTCAAGCAAAAATGTAAATCACGGGTACAAAAAAAAAAAAAAAACGGTTTGTTTGTTGTTTGTGTGTTTGTGTGTGTGTGTCAGGAAGTTATTTTGACCAGTAACCGATACTCGCAGTAGATTTAAATTGAAAGAGCTTTGAACCATTTGAACTGTTCATTTCAAAAATGAACAGTTAACAGTAATAAGAGAAGTTAAAATACTAAAAGAAAGAGATATAATGCTTGAGTTTATAGGGAAAATACAATAAAAGAGAATTACGGGATAGAGTAAAACACACTAAGACGAATACAGGGGTACTGTCAGACGTGTAGTTTAACTCCACACTCGGCTGTGACTTGATAATCTGCAAGTGAGCCAAGAAATTTCTGATTCGAACAATGCAGTAGTTTGTGTGTGTGTGGGGGGGAGGGGATAAAAAGCGAAATTGAACTCGATATCGCCAAAGAGACCGCTTTCCTTATACCTACACAGAAGTTACGAATCTGCCATCTCGTCGTAAAGAAAGATAGACCCGGAGAACAGGGTGATAACCATAAAATTAAGGCAAGCCATAAAATTAAGGGTGATAACCATAAAATTAAGGATAGAAGATTCATTAACAAAACTAAAGTTTTTTTTTTTAATAAGCCTTCTACAATTCAAAATAAGAGCATTTTTGGATGATAAGAGTGGGTGTTTAGGGGGATAATGAAATTGCTGTTTGGTACTATTCGGCGCGGCCGGTTCGGCGCGAAACTCATTTTTACTTTAAATAATGTACAAAAATAAAGATTGTCTTTATTAAGTTTTTTAAACTATTTTAATTCCGTATAATGCAATATAATCAGTGCTGGCCCCTTTGCGAGACCCAAGAAAAATCAGCGGGTCCGGCCATCGCTTCAAGGGGACCCCTCGAAAATATGCTAACGCTGGCCCCTTTGCGAGACCAAAAAAAAAAAACATCAGTGGGTCCGGCCATCGCTTCAGAGGGCCCCCTCGAAAATATGCTAATGCTGGCCGCTTTGTGAGACCAAAGAAAACATCAGTGGGCCCGGCCATCACCTCAAGGGACCCCCTCGAAAATATGCTAACACTGGCCCCTTTGCGAGACCAGCGTTATGGTACCCCGCGATGGGGGCCCCACTCGAAAATATGCTAACGCTGGCCCCTTTGCGAGAGAAGTTGAAGCACTTTAAATTATACAAATTTCTATTCATCAGATGGGTCCGGCCATCGCCTCAAGGGGCCCCCTCGAAAATATGCTAGCGCTGGCCCCTTTGCGAGACCAAAAAAACATCAGTTGGTCCGGCCATCGCTTCAGGGGGCCCCCTCGAAGTTATGCTAACGCTGGCCCCTCTGCGAGACCAAAAAAAACATCAGTGGGTCCAACCATCGCTTCAGGAGGCCTCCTCAAAAATACGCTAACGCTGGTCCCTTTGCGAGACACAAAAAAAACATCAGTTGTCCGACCATTGCTTCAGGGGGGCCCCCCCTCGAAAACATGCTAACGCTGGCCCCTTTGCGAGAGAAGTTGAAGCACTTTAAATTATACAAATTTCTATTAATCAGAATTTTTTTGTTCATGCATGAGAAACATAGATTTTCACCGAGAAGGCCGCGTCAAAATGAGTTTCGCGCCAAATAGTCCCATCCCGATGAAATTGTTGGTTTTAACGCAATGTATGTTTAAGAAATCAAAAGTGTTTACTTTCTTGTATTTTTATATTAATCCGATGTTCTTCGAACGGACATTTATTTGTATCGCATTTAGTTTGAGCTATGTAGGACAAGCCTCATCAATACCAAATTTCTTATTTATTATGATTTCCAGTGGATTTTTGAAGATAAAAATTTATTTTAATAGCGGTAAATCAGCTCAAAGTCAAAATCTCTTAAAGTGTTAGCAATTTTATTGGCAAAACAACCAAATTAGCATTGTCTTATTTAGTAGAAATCGGGGGACAACAAGTTTAACCCAACTTTTTCGAGTAGATTCATTTAATTTTCAAAAAATGCCGCAATGAACATCAACAGATTTTTGATAGTTTAGAAGTGATTAGTTTACATTATTATGACATGAACCCTGAAGTTCATATTCTGTATACCTTGGTTTTTAATTCAACATTTACTGATTCCATACATAGAAAATTTTATAAACTTGGATCTTGGAAATAAATGTTGGAAGGGTTTTGAGAATGGAAAAAAAATGTCTTAAAGAATGGAAAGTAATTGTGATAAGCAAGCATAAGCGCTTTCAATGCTCCTGCAAGCAGACTCGTTTTTTTTTTTCTTTTCACTTTGACTGTAAAACTAACTACTTTCACTGCTGCAAGCCTCTGTTTGCAAGAGAGCAAGCAGTACAGACGAAATTGCACTTTTTCGTCTACGTTATCTCGCTTCAAAGTGAGCTGGAATCTGGAAATTTATGAATCTTTGGTCAGAAACAAAATAATCGAATAAGTTGCTGCCGAAATATTTTTTAGAGATTATTCGCAATAAAACGCAAATAAGTCCTTTGATTCTGCATACCTTAATGTGTATTTCAGTTAAAATTTAAATCAAAACTAATTCAGGCTGAGCATTTCTCCGTTTACTTGAATTTACAATACATATTCGAGAAGTAAGAGTTAGTTAAAACTATGTCACTAAATAGAAAGATAGTTTGAATATGTTAAACTATTCATATTTTTTATTTGCCGCCCAGGTGGTTGTCGAATTGTGATGGTTGGTAGGTGAATTATTACATGTTGCATGCAAAAAACTTTTTACAGAGCGTTACCGCAAATCATAAATATTCTCTCACATCCTTAGTAAATATCAAAAGGATACCTGCGAAAATACAATATGAAATGAAAGGTAGTGGAAACTAGATTCGTATGTTTTCGGAGTGAGAATGCCGTAACTTTGAAAACACGATCGAATATCGGGTCACATTTCTAATTCCCACACACAATGATGTCGAAAAGCATATTAATTCCCTTTTGGTAGACATTTTTTTCTTCCCCACAGAACACGATGGCATACGCACTAGAAATCTTCCATCAGAGCGACGCCGAAGAACAAATTTCGCAACAACGAAATGAAATTCACTTTTGATGGCACATGCCGTTTTATTTCTTCTGCAACATGATCACACAAACATTTTGAACACTGGACTAGCACACATTACTTCAAGAAAATATTTCACTACGGAAGAAAACATTCTCTTGAGATAAAGAATTTCACTCAAAACTTTAGATTTGAGACACTTCATTTTATTTTCTACATCTGAACATCACTAATTTACAAAATTCCGGGTTATATATTTAAAAATTTACGAATACGCACTCAAAAAAGGAAACCTGCAGAAGCATCTTTTAAAAACATTACGCCGTGCATGGCATTCCGGTCCTATGTGTCGGTGGGCGAACGCTGTATCACTTCAAGTGAACCGCCTCACCCCACAGCTGGCTGTGCGGCACAGCCAGCTGTCGTCAAAAAAGGGCCTCTAGATCTGTGGCCCACGATGAACGTTTCGATCATCCGTCATCTTGCTGGTAGTTAAGTCGAGCGATCGCAAAAGCTGCCCTTTTTTCAACATTGGGCAATCTATCCAGCTGTTCTCGCATTCTTCCATTTTTCAGCAGATGTCAGTGCTGTTAAAAATAATCGTGATCATTTTTTTACGGGAAATGACGTGCTAAAAAGTAAAGGATTCTCGTAGAGCTATGTCACCCGCAACTATTTTTATGGAAATCAAATCTATTCTTCGTAACTGGCACAGTCAAAAGTCAAAAGTCTTCGTAACTGGCACAGTCAAAAGTCAAAAGTCTTCGTAACTGGCACAGTCAGAGTTTGGTGTTCCGAGAGCGGGAACACTGCGCGTTAAAGGGTTAAGAAATCAAAGAAATTCATGAGTTTTATTTGATTGCGGACTAAATTGCACATCGTCTTGGCTGTAAAGATATTGCTAACATGAACATTTTTTACACACATACTTCTTCAGAAATTTGCTTTTGATAAAACAGTCTAGAAAGTCTTCGCCTTTCCCATAATCACAAATAAAAATTGCCTGTTTGTTCGAATATTGCTTATATTAATGCATAGAGCAAAATATTTGATTTGCACTACCAGTGGTTCTATAATAATTGTAGAGATTTCATTTAAAATGCCAAATCAGTGTTATTGATACATGGACCATTATTGTAAGGCCCTTTACTGGACGGTTATGCGTAACTCATACAAATATACTTGTATACAATATGTAACTTTTTGTTCGATTATTAATAAAAGTTAGACGTAAATTAGAAAAAGATCTAATGTAATAAAGATTGAAACACATTCATTTTAACTTATCTACGTTTGTGAAGAATAAAGCTAACACCGTCCAAATATTTCTCAAGAGAATACATAGTATCTTAATAACGAATTGATTATACATTCAAGGATAAAATGAAACAACTTCGAGTTTATTCCTAGGAGATGTGCTTATAAAAAATATTCATCTCTTATAATGCCATGGCTCACTCCACGGTGTTTTCATTCAGGTTGTGATTACGTAACACTGCATTTGGATGATATATTTTTATGCCTTTATACACGTTGGTCTCGTATAAATACTGGAACATTTACGTATACAGTAGAAACATTTTGGGGTTTTTGGGGTGTATGTGTGATGGATATATGTATTTCACGTTACAAAAATAGAGATATAATAGTTCTGTTTGGGAAATTTGACATTTTTCTAGTAAACATATTAGTTAAACTGATTATTAATTCGGATTATACTTTAAACTGTTTTATACTGTTCTTTTAAAAATATGCAATAATACTTTCATGAATTATCTGTAGGAAAAAAAAAAGAAAAATGTCTTTTAAAAGGTTTGATAATCTGTCGTCGATTTATCTCCACTATTTTATTCTTATGTTTATAGCTTTTTCAATCGAGATTTTTTCAATTTATTAAAGCTTTAAGTGCTGCAATTTCATACTAAAATATAGATTCATTTTTAAGAAGAAATATCGACTAACACAAGTTAATTTTATTTATTTTTTTACTCCAGGCTTCTTTTTTCATCACCAAAACTGTATCAGCTTATATAATTAGGTTATTCTGAGGTGAGAATTGTGGCAAAAGAATAACAAGCAATAATTAGTGTCATTGAAAATTGGATTAATTAATAACTTTGTCAAAATCAATATTAAGTTGATTACCACCAATGTGATTAAGTTGACACCATATTCATCTTAGGATATTTTTTCTGTGGACACAAAGGAATACTAAAATCAATGTATTGTTAAGTTTAAGTTAATAAAACGGTGTAATAATGAAGGAAGACAAAAGGAAGCATTGGACACCACTGCTTTAACGGCTATAAAAGTTAAATAAAAAAAGATAAGAAGCATAAAATAATTGATATATATGGCTACAAAAATGCATTAAAATGTATTTGAAATAATTCTGATTTTTATTTTTTTTTCTTCAATTATGCAGTAAAATTTATATAGATACTTTCAGTATTTCAAAAAAAAAAAAATTATTGAATAAAACGCTGTAACTCATGTACAATTATCAAGTAATGTTATTGAATCTTTTTGTGTTTTTTATCTAAATAATTATAAAAGGAACAGGATAAAAAAATGTATAAATTCTTTATTTTTTTTATATTAGGAAATGTAAAAGAAAGGTAATGAAACCATGTTTTTGCTCAAGAATTGCATTTTAGTACCCAAAGACCACGTAGCCCATTCTTATAGATAGAGCAGGTGAGATTGAAATACTCTATCCTTCTCAGTCTGTTACTACAGAACACGCATACAGGTATGAAACCGGTAATATTTTTTAAAGCTTTCCTGTTCTGTTTTTGTATTTTTTTATTATATGTGTAAAAAAATACTCTAGTCTCAGTGATACAAGTAAGTCGACTCCCGTATTGATATGACGGATAACACACTCACGAGGGTCATGGCACGTGCTATGAAACACTCTAGTGGTTGATATTCTGATCAGGTTAGAAGTAAAATTTATTTCGAAGCACTCTAACGGTTAATATTCTTATTTGCTTAAAGATAAAATTTATTTCGAAGTACTCTAACGGTTAATCTGATCAGTTTAGAGGCAAAATTTATTTAGATCACTTTAAAGGTTAATCTTCTAATCAGATTAGAGATAAAATTTATTTCGAAGCACTCTAACGGTTAATCTTCTGATCAGCTTAGAGGTAAAATTTATTTCGAAGCATTCTAATCCTTCGAAAAGCCTCTGAATGTTTCGGAAAGAAATGAAGTAAAATTGACATTTTTTAACACTAGCATTTGCAGAGTAACAAGGGAGTCTTGTCAAACATTTGTCATAATGGTAAACTTGGACTATTTCTCTATCTTGCAACAATATGTGATTTAATTTTTTCTCTAAATTACACTTAATAAATTATTCTTTTTTGCATAGCTAATTTGTAGACACTCTGTAGTTTATTTAACTTATATTTCCGGCGTACAGTCATTTTGATTTTTCGCACAAGAAAGACTAGTAAATTTACGATATAACTTTTTTTTATTTGTAAGTGGTAAATATTACTCATAGTTGATGCAAATATTTAATTGAAGTTTTTAAGATAGTAGCTTTACTGATATTTATGTACTAAAATTTGACACAAGCATCATGACGTTGTCTGTGTACCTTTAATTACTGTAGGCGGTGGGAAAAGGCCGTTCGATTTGAAAGATGTAAATGACTCAATATTTGGCATTAAATGATTTTCCTCCGTCGAAGGCACATCTCTTCCTAGGAAGATGCCCCACCTGTAGGCTTACCATGATACAAAGTAAGCAAGCAAACAGATCGTATAAACCACACAGAAAGAACCGTAAAGCGATCAAAAGTTGCAACTATGTTAAACCATTTATATTTTACAAGTTGTGTGCATGTTCCTTTGTCTTGTACATGAAAAAACAATTTTTGCAAAGCTAATAAATCTCGGTATAAAATAACTTCCTTTAAAATAATTCTCAAACATAAATAAATAAATAAAGCTAAATTCTTTTTTCAACAAGAAGTGTTTTACGAAAAATAAAATCCGGTGGTTTTATATTTTTTTTCTTTCACAAACACAAAAAGTTTCTTTTCAAAGTTAAATTGTTTTAATAAGAAACAAGTCTGTATGCATCAAAACTTCAAGGTGCGAATTTTATTTTACTGGAATACGCAAACAGTAGAATTTTCCTTTTATTAAGCAAAAAGTTGCCGCCAAAAGTTTGTTATGCCTCTTATTTATTTATTTCTTCAAAAGTCTGCGTGATTTTCTTTTCTAAATAAGTTTAAAATAGTATTTGAAAAGTCAAAGAAATCTCTTTATCAATGCCGTTAATAAGAAACTTCAATTTTTATTAAATGTTCACAAAGTGAAAAAGTAAAAATAAATTTATATAAACCGCCAATTTTTTACATTACGCAACATAACTCACAGAAATGAAATTAATTAAAGTTTCCCTATTCAGAGAGTGTATAGAGAAAACTACTGGCCAGAATTCTACCAAATTTGAAAGAAACCTTAATGAGTGGAAAATATAGTTTAAAATATCACCACGAAGCGGCGTTTCACAATGTCATAGCTGCTGATATGCAAATTTTCTCACCGTGCAGAAGTATAAAACATCTGCTTCACAGCTTTTTCACTGTTATCTTCGTTAGAGAATGGTTATTTGTCTGTTTCATTCGCACTAAAACTTTGTGAAACGCCACCTGGATGTGAAACTCCACCTGGTTTTTTAATTATTCTGTTTTATGCAGATCCCTCTTCCATGGTATGTTAAGGGTCATGAACACCCTATATATTTTTATTCCTTATATTCTAAGGAAGATGTTGTAACGAGGAGTAACTAATCTTCCTAATTTTTACGGAATGATTAATGCAGTATCAAAATACAATGTGATTGAGAATAGACTTGGCCATTCCACAAACTAAAGTGCTTATTGGATTGACATCAAAGCTAATAAGCATGGGGGAAAATATGCCATCGACATTAACAAACGAAAAATTTTCTAATAGACGTTTATATTATTCCCATTTAGCTTTTTTTTCCTAAAAGCCGGCCTCTTCCTTGAAGGCTTTGACCACAACAAATCGGATTTGTTGTTCGCTTTATTATGAGTGCACCTAGTAGGTGGACCAACGTCGCCTCCTATGAAGGGACGGACATGTCAACCACGCCCAGTTGGGGATCGAACCCCGGCCGCCGGGAGTTGAACCCGAAACTGGAGTACGGTGCTTTACCCGCCATACAACTCGTTCGGCCCGTTCAGCTTATTAGAATCTCTAAATATATCTTTACGTCTATATCTAGATGTTTCGTATTTAAAATTTAATTTTGAGTTTAGTCCCCTGATGACACGGTTCGTTAAAAGAATAATAATAAAATTATGCTTTGGGAGCTGGCAACTTGCACGTAAAAGTTTAGTTTTGTGTTCTATTTTTTGCTTGTACTTGCTTGGTGTTTGCAGCATGTTGGCTGCTCGTATTGTATCTAGCATTTGTTAATTTTAAAAGTTTTAATTGTTTTTAACAGCTGTTGAGTTTAGTGTTTTAATAAAGAATGTTTTAAAATAACTGAATTTGTATTTTTGGAAGCTATCGACGATACACTAGAATTATACTTGAAGTTTTGGGCTGTGTTGCTAAATTATTTTAGCTCTTAACACTATCAACATTTTTTTTTTTCTTACTTGGACCATTATACGTACAAAAAACAGACTCCAAAGTTCAACCTACACCTACAGTTTAGGTACACAAAGAAGGTGAGGTTTTTGAAGATGTTCCATGAGGTAGGGCATGCGGTTATTACTAAAGCAAACGCTAAAACGGACCAGCTATTTTTCCACGTAGCAAAGGATGAACATGGCTAAAGAACTGGATAAAATGTTTTTCCAAACAAAGTGCTTTAAAGTTGTTCGTGAAACAAGCACGCAAATGTGCAGTGGGATATTTAGTTTTATACTTTACTAGCCGTAGGCCCCATTCTTCGCACGGGAATGGATGGATTTTTTTTAATTACGGTTCGTTGTAATTACTTTTTATAATAATAAATAGATTTAGCAAAATGGATATCACATAAATATTATCTGTGTTCGTGTTCAATAATCATGCATAGAATTTCATGGCTATCGTTTGAAAGGTGAAGAAGATGATCCGGCGCAACGCCTGCTATCAAAGTTATCGCAGAATGGATAGCATCAAAATGCTCAAATATTCTCATTTGAGCATTTTGATGCTATCTCTTCTCATGCTCAAATATCTATGCGTACCAATTTTCATAGCAAAAAGTTCAAGGGTCAAGATACGCTGCAGCGTCATCTAGTGGCGAATTAAAATAATAATACGCTACAGCGCCATCAAAGGGCGAATTATAGAAAAATGGATAACGAGAAAATATTCTCCGTGTTCAGATATGTATGTATACCAATTTTCAGCGAGGGCTGTTGATTGATCAAGAAGTTGATTGCTGCAGTGCTATCTAGTGGCGAGTTAAAGTAATAATGTGCTGCAGCCTTTTAATGTAGAGCTACAGCCAAATGAATACAAAAAAAATTATCTCTATTCAAATGTGTTAGTATATCAATTTTTAAGGTGTCGGTCGAACGGTTTGAAGTTTGTGCGCTGCATCAGCATCTAGCAGCAAATCATAGCAAAAGGGATTGCTTAAAAATGTTCAAATATCTGTGTGAACCAATTTTCCCCGAAATCAGTTGAACGGTATTTACGCAGCAAACGGTTGAACGGTACAGAAGGCGAGTTACAGCAAAACGTATATGGCGAAAATATTCTTCGCGTTCCAACATCTATGTATACGAATCTCCATGGTGATCAATTGAACGGTCTTGAAGTTATTGGTTTGAAATAACATCTATTGGCATGTTATAGAAAAATGGATAACGCCAAAATATTCTCCGTGTTCAAATATCAATCTATACCAGTTAGCGATCAGTTGAACAGTCTTTATATGCTGCAGCGCCACCTAGCGGCGAGTTAAAGTAAGAAGGATACGTTGCAGCTCCATCTAGTGGCAAGTTAAAGTAATGATGTGCTACAGCACACTGAAGTGGCGAGTTATAGCAAAATGGATAACACGGAAATATTCTCCGTGTTCAAATGTCTATGTATATCAATTTTCATAGAGATTCATTTTCCGGTCAAGAAGTTGGTGCGCTGCTTTGCCATCTAATGGCAAGTTAAACTAATAATATGCTGCAGTGCCATCTAGTAATGAGTAACAGCTAAATGAATAGTTAGAATATATTCTCCGTGCTCAAATGTGTAAGTATAAAAATTTCTATGGCGATTAGTCGAACGGCAAAGAATTTTATGCGCTGCAGCGCCATCTAGTGGCAAGTTACAACAAAATGGAAAGTGTAAATATTCTCCTTGTTCCGAAATCCATACGTACCAATTTTCGTCAAAATAGGTTAAACTAGAACCCCCTAAAGTAGCCTTAGGTTAAACGGTATATTCATAGCAAGCGGTCGAATAGAATTCGACGTTCTGCAGCGCCACCTAGCGGCGAGTTAGAGGAAAATTAATAGCATAAAAACCTTCTCAATGACAAAAGACTTAGGCGTACCAAATTTCATTGTGATTGGTCGCACTGTTTTGGAGTTTTTCAACGTCATACACACACACACACAAACATTCATTTTTATTTACATAGACTAGCCACCTCCGGCGACCAGTTGGTTCACCATCTTAATAAATCTCGTGATTCTCTCCGGCTTCCTTGGCACTGAAATTTCTCAGATTCTGAATGGAATTTAAAATTAAGATGGTTAGAAACAAGGGCGGCCCTAGGGTAAGTGGCGCCCCCTGCTAGCGTAAAAAAAGATGCCCCCTTTTATGCCCTACTTAGTTTTTGAGTTCGACATGACGCTCCTTCGAAGCCGGCGTCCCGATGCGATGATTACCTTGCTTACCGTGATGGGCCGCCCTTGGTTACAAAAATAAGATGGTTTAGTGATAAAACCTACAAAACGGTACTAGTCATTTTCGTCCTATATTAATTCAGAAGAGCTTCTAGATACATCGGCCGTTATCAAAAAACGGTTAGAAAATCTGAAATACTTTAGGATTTTAAATACGCACTAAAGTGCTATATATTAAAAACGTATCATATCCATGCGCCTTCCCTATTTTCTTTCCTTATTCCATTAAGTTGGAAAGTGTATCATTATTCATGAGTGAGATTTAAAAAAATTAAAATTGATATTTCTAACATTCTTTTTCCGGATGTAATAAATTAGAGATAGAAGGGAGAAAAGACGAGAAGAAAAATGCATAATTCGAACTGAATGAAAGTTTCAAAAACATATTTTTTGTTTGTTTGTTTGTGTTATGTATATTTCGGATTTGTGTGCTTTTCCCGGAACCCGCTTATAAATCCACGTCAAAAGGAAAAACTTATTCAGGCGATTTTATTTATAAAAAACTGCGTATTCTATAGGTTTGTGCCATTTGTCGACGGCTTCGTAAAAAAAAAAGCTCAATTGTATTCTTTTCTTTTAAGATAAATTTTTTGTTTTGTAATTTATAGGAACAGTGTTTTTTCGCACGATAAAAAGTAGCCTGTTTGTTAATCCAGGACTTTAATTGTCTTTATTGCGAATGTCATTTAAATCCGTCAAACCATTTCAGCGTCAAAGAGTAACAAACATACATATATAATCATTGATATTTATAATATTAGTAGGATTTCATATTACAGTCTGTACAACGTGCTGTGTTCACTTGGAGAATACAACGGAGGAACCAGTTTTCTTCAGCTACCACTGACGTGTTTTGCCCGAACCTGGGCAATACACCAAGTTCTCTTATCCTTCAGGGAACGTTCAGTAATGTTTGTTCTCTATACGTCTATTAACGTTCAGAAAACCTGCGTCTGCTGCCTGGGAACCTACTGATATCAGCGACAGCTAAATCCTGTACACGGAAGCAAATGACGATCGATCATTTTTTTAATGAGTTCTGAATGAGCTTGTGCTGCTAGGGTTTAGCATATACTTACTATTAACATGACCACTCAGCATATAAAAAATTAGCTAAAGGAAGAAAATACTTTGCTAGGGGCCTGTTTTTCCGAAATATGTTAGAAACAATTTATAAAGTGCAAAGTACCCCGTAATAACTATAAAATTAAAAGAGTTTTAATAATTAATAATAAACACCTGCGAAAAAAATGCCCTACACGTAATAAAGAATGAAATAAAATAAAAAATCGATTTTTCTTACGATCAGATAAATCGTAGAAAATTGTTTTAAAAAAAGCTGCTTGCATGACTGTATTCACGAAAGACTGAAAGAATCCTCATTGCAGGTTGCAAAAACCGAAAGACAGAGGTATTGACTTTAAATTTTTCATTATTGTTGGCATGATGACTCCATCGCATTTCAACAACGCATTCTCGATTCTGTAGAACCTGGAGTCCTACCAACCACTGCTTCGAACCGTAATTTTTTTTGGTTCCTGGTTGGTAAACGACATTTAAATCCTGGGCGGGATGGAACGAATATTGATCGTATTTATAACAGCTTTTAAGCTAGCTCAACTCCAAAAGGTTCAATTTGTCAAAGAAAAACACTATATCTACAAACAAAAGTAGACCTAAAACAAGAAACCAGTGCTATACTGTGTAAAATTCATCTACTCATCGGAATGTAGGAAAGTAAATCTACGTTTTTGCTTTTGTGTGGATTGATGAATATTTTCCACTCGAAGAAGTGGGGAAACTCTAGATCATCCGAAACGTACGCAGAGTGAAATAGTGTTATTCTTATTACAGTTTAATAAAGTTAAATAACTTAATTTAACCTAAAATTAGAAATAATATGTATGAAAAAATAAAAGGATGGTTTCACATAAGTCATTGGAATTTCTTTAAAAAGAAATTTTCTGCTAGTTCGAATTTAATAAAAATATTTGTTTGAATGTATTTGTATACTTTAAGAGATAATATTGTTTTGCAAGGAAAACATAAACATTATAAATAAACATTGAGAACTTGCAAACTATTACAAGGTTTTAGTTAACCATGTGTTTGTTTAAGTAATTGATCCGGAACGTTCTTAGCTTAAACAATAACTGTTAAAACACTGTTATTTTAATCTCTTAATCAATATTAGCGTTAGATTTCTTCAGGTTATCAGCGTCTAACGTGGTGGTTTGGACGACATTGGAAAACCGTGACAATAAAGTACAACAGAATATGAAAATTTGTTTATTTTCTGCCGACAAGATCAACAGCACATTTTCATTTATTTTGTCAAACAAAAATATACGTTGGGACATTTGTCACACTTCTCAGAAGCATTTTTACTTTATCTATTGACTGAACGAATTATAGAATAGTTTATTCAAAGCTGACTTGTGTGGTCGATAGACAAAGGAAACTAATAATATTCTTGCTTGAAGACAGAATGTGTCTTGTAACATGCTGTTTTTTGTTTGGGCTTAAAAATACAGTGCAATAAAAATTAAAGTATCACATGTTAGCTTTTTCTTGCTTTACTTTCTTAGTAGTACTTTAAATTAAAAAAAAACTTACAAAGATTAATAATACTTAATAAAGAAACATTATTTAACAGCACGACATTTATTAAACATTGCAACATCATACCACAACTACATCTTACATAACTTCGCAGTAGCTACATTGTTTTTCGCTTTTTCCCGACGAACAGTCAATAGTTCATGTGCCCCTTAATCTCCCCCTTTTTTTCTTATTTACGAATCATCCTCTGCATGGTGACGCCCTCTTTATTGGCGAGTTCAATGAAAATGATAACATTCGGGCATCCTGACTGCCCAATTGTCCTCAATTGGTTTTGACTTCTACGTTTTTAAAACGTGGACTTCTTCTTGGTTTTTCACATGCGCTCTCCAGATCAACAGTCTCTTCGTCATTTTCGGTTTCTTCATCAGTTTCTGCTTCACAATGCCAGGCTTTCAGTTGGCTTACATGGGCGGTGGATGAATAGGATCGACCTCCTTCGCCTTCATCTAGTTGTGAGATCTCGTATGTATCGTTGGGTAATACACGTGTGACTACAAATGGTCCTCGATACTTGGCTTGGGTTTTCGTGGGTTGTCCGGTAGCTTTGGGTCCACGTCTAGCAACAACTATTTCTCCTGGTTCATAGATTACAGTTCGACACTTCTTTTTGTCATAGGTTTTCTTCATTTTCTCTTGTTTAGATTCTATTTCTTCTCTTGCAAGTTCTTGAATCTTACTCGGTTCAGTCCATAAATCTGCATCTTCATCGTAACCCTTACTTTTAGTTATTAAGTCTTTTAAATCAATTATTCGATGTTCTGCTTTTACCTCTAAACCAAGCTCTGAGGCCAATTCTTCTAAGTCACACTTCCTCCCTCGGGCTAAAAATGCCATACCTGATTTGATTTCCTAATGAGTTTAATCTTGTCTTACTTATTTTCGAACTTATGCAAAAATACCGTATAACTCATACAGCATATTTATAGAATCTTGCTTTAAATAATACTTTAATATATTCTAAAGAATAATGCAATATATTTTAAATAATAGTTCTATATAATTCAATATAGTACTTCACTATACTTCAATATAATACTTCACTATACTTCAAAATCAAGAGAATACTTCAAAATCAAAATAATGTTTCAATATACTAAAATGAATACCTCAGAATGGAAATAATATTTCACTTCAATTACATCAAAATAATTTCTTCAAAATCAAAAATAATTCTTAAGTTTACTTCAAAATGAATATTTCAAAATCAAAATAATAATTCAATATACTTCAAAATCAAAATAATATCTCAATTTACTTCAAAATCAATCTGAATAATACTTCACTTCGATATACTTCAAAATCAAAATAATATCTCAATTTACTTCAAAATCAATCAGAATAATACTTCACTTCAATATACTTCAAAATCAAAAATAATACTTCAAAATAATACTTCACTCTAATACTTCTGTGCTTGAAAATACTTCCAAATTTATACGTCTAAACACTACTTTATTAATTCAATATATTCAAAATTAATACATCATACTTGAAAGCAATACCGCAATATAATACTTTCGTATATTTAATATTGAGAACTTGCAAACTATTACAAGGTTTTAGTTAACCATGTGTTTGTTTAAGTAATTGATCCGGAACGTTCTTAGCTTAAACAATAACTGTTAAAACACTGTTATTTTAATCTCTTAATCAATATTAGCGTTAGATTTCTTCAGGTTATCAGCGTCTAACGTGGTGGTTTGGACGACATTGGAAAACCGTGACAATAAAGTACAACAGAATATGAAAATTTGTTTATTTTCTGCCGACAAGATCAACAGCACATTTTCATTTATTTTGTCAAACAAAAATATACGATGGGACATTTGTCACACTTCTCAGAAGCATTTTTACTTTATCTATTGACTGAACGAATTATAGAATAGTTTATTCAAAGCTGACTTGTGTGGTCGATAGACAAAGGAAACTAATAATATTCTTGCTTGAAGACAGAATGTGTCTTGTAACATGCTGTTTTTTGTTTGGGCTTAAAAATACAGTGCAATAAAAATTAAAGTATCACATGATAAAACATGTATCGTTTTTCCAAATATGCTTTGAGAAATTTACTTAACACTGCATTTCTGAAATTTCTAAATATTTATTTAAGCTTTCTTCTCTCTCGGTATTTGCGCTTTTTCAGTTAAAAAAAGAAACTTTTTTTCCATTTTTTGAGAACCTGTATTTTTAGTCTACTAAATTGAAAAGTTTAAGGCCAGGCCTTTCTTATATCTTGTTCCCGTTATCTATAGGAAAATTAGCCATGTCTTTTATTTTTCGAAGTATTTGTTTATCAAATTTTAATGTTTTAAAAAAGTAACATTCTTTTTTAAAAGGAAAAACGTAGTTCAGTTAGAAATTTTAACATGGAGTAAGCTGCTCCACTCACATGTGCAACAGCCCATCTGAAGTTTTACATCTCCTAACTGCTGACATGATTAGAACAAAATGTCTTACATGAATATCAATGTCGAAGGAAGTGGAAGGGGGGGGGGGTGCACGAGATCATAATGATGATGGGGAGGGGATCACAGGATGCATAAAAGTTTGGTATAACCTATTTTGTACAAAGTCGTGTGTGAACGGATGAAAATTTTTAGGTTTATTGTTTAATGTACTTCTCCACAGTGGGGAAATGTAAATCATACAAGAATTTCAATACTTTGCACTGGAAAATATTTGAAAGCCTGGTTTCCTTTAGTTAAGTCAATGTATTCCCCAATGTGTTCCCTGGCTCTATGTAGTTTTACTATCTGAGGAGACATAAACCATTTTAATACAACAATTGTGACTCTGGTTATTTTGTTGGCACTATATTTATGAAAATTGATAAGAAGAACCCGGTGCTTTGTAATATAAATAAGTGACATAATCATTATTTTGTTACAAAATTGTAATGTTGTTTTCCCGCATTATAGTGCGTTGTTGGAAAGAGAGCTACACAGGCATTATTGCAAATAAAATTAGTGATCTTCGCGGCAAACTTGGCTACTTAGGTGACAAAAACATAGTTCTCCAACTAGTGGAATTTCGGGTGTATCTCAATGAGGAAAGAAGAAACTGGAAAAATCTAGAAATACGATGCCACGGCCTATATGACGTCATGTCACTTGGAAATCTATAAATAAGGAGTCACTTTCACTGTCGAGTTTGAATGTGATAGACTACGGATATTGAGAATAGAGCTATACCATTGTTTTTGCCATTTGAATAGTGTTATTGCTGTGATATTTAATGATCCAATGTGGTATGTTTAAAATGCTGTTTCTGTTATTTTTTATTTTTTTTTTTTTTTGTGAGACTGAGTGCTTTAGTTTGTTGAATAGTTATTTTCTTTGCTTTTTTTCCCCCGAGCTTGTTGGATTATTTTAACATACACCCACTAACTGATTTTACAACAGTATAATATTGTTTTCACGTAGGCTTTTTAACACACTGTAACAAAAACTACAGTGATGGTCAAATTATTGGACTCATGATGCAAAAAGATAAAATGCTATAGTTGGTGTTTCCTTTTTTGCGGTGAAATTTGAAAGCAAGAACCATAAACCATGCCAAAGGCATTGAGTATAAAGCACTTTCCAACTCAACGGTCCTTCATTTGCCGAAATTCTGCGATGTATTGACACCAAACATGTTAAGATTTTGAGAAAGAAAAAACCTGAATATCAGTATTATTCTAATTTTGCGAGACCCTGTAACAGAACTTTAAATTTAATCCTTTAAATATCACACTTTAAACGAACGGCAAACTGTTATAAACGTTTAGATACAGTACGTTTTGCATTCTACTCGAAATCGATTAATGTCGCTAAATTGCCGTACACCGTAATGTATTGGTAATCCTTTGAGTGCTCTTGTACAAGAACTGCAAATACTGCTGACAATTTTTTCGATGGAGAGAATTTTTTTGTAATCCTCACTAACATACACTGACAAGACAAAACATTTTACAAAGAGCTCTAGTCTGGATGACAGTGAGAGCACGTAGTTAAGTGGGAATGGTATTTAACTACTGCTGAAGAAGGTAAGGAATCATTCTTGCACTTACATTTGTGAATCATGGGAAAGGCTGTTGATCTAAGCGAATTTGACTGAGGGCAGATTGTAACGGCCCGGATATTCGGGACGAGTATCCCCGAAACTGCATGACTGGTCTGTTGTTCATGATCTGTCGTTGTTAGTATTTATAAAAAGTGGAATAATGACGGTGAAACCAGTATAGACGCCAAGTTGGTGGGCTTCCATGCATCATCAAAGAAAGAGAACGTCGGAGACTGTCCCGCCTAGTACAGCAAAATCGGCGTAAGACAGCGGCTCAGCTGACAGCCCAATACAATGCAGGTCCAAGTACAAGTGTTTCGGAACACACAGTTCAGCGGACACTGCTGGATATGGGACTGCGCAGCAAACGTCCCACTCGTGTGCCTCTGGTTACCTAGCGTCATTCTCAACTACGCCAACAGTGAGCATGGGGACATGATGACTGGACCATGGATATGTGGAAGAGAGTTGTTCAATAGGATGAATCCTGGTTTCTTCTTCATCACATCGATTGAAGTGTCAGGCTGCGCCGTCTTCCAGGAGAACAGCTGCTCCCGTCTCCCCGGCAGCGCAGAGCTCAAACACCACAATGATCCAATATCTCGACTTTGAGTGACCGCTGCTTAAATATTTGGTACAACCTGTCTCCAGTTATGCACCAAGAACTCGTGGTATCGGTGCCCAGTCGAGTCGCAAATGTTCTGAAGGCCAAAGGCGGCGCAACGCGCTTTTAAGTGGGTGGTCATAGTGCATATCGATATGTTTTTGTTTAAGTGCATCGCTTCAGTGCTTATCAATATGTTTTTGTTTAAAATAGTCGAATATCTCTAAAATGCGCTTTAAAAATGACTGCCCATAGAGCATAATGTATTGGAATTATTTTGGGTGCTCCTGTAAAAGAACTACCAGTGCAATATGCACTATTTTCATTCGGGTACATGGCACATTACGTATGCAAATTCCGTAAAAATCGATGAATGTTTACGAAGGCAGTTATAGAACGGAGGAGCAGACAGATAAACCAAAATCATAAAAACTTTTCAGCTTTGGCGGAAAGTGCTAAAAAAAGCAAACGATGTTTGGACAAACACAGCGACATTAAAGAAGTCATTAAGTTTCGTTTTGTGTTTAAATTATTCTAGAAACTGCAGCCCAAATAAATTTCATTAAAATACTTTTAACAGACAGAAACATGATTTAAATACGAGAGTCCAATAATTTGATCAACGCTGTAGATAACACACACCTCACTGTATTATAAATCTTCACTATATGTAACGCAATATTACCTCATTTGTTGCAGCAATGTCATACAAAGCATCATGCAAAAGACAAATAAGGGTATATAATAAAATGCATCTAGCCATGTAATACAATAAATGTTGCAGACCAAAATAAATCACGTGTTAATATTTTATCTGGTGATTAAATGTATTCAATAGGAAGTAAAATAATAAAACTAAAAGAAGTGGATTCATAAGAGGCGTTATCAGAAGGGATTTGCGAACCTGTCACTAATTCTTCAAGTTTGTAACAAGTATACTATTTTTTCCCTGAGGCTTAACGATAACGATCCTAAGTCGTTTAACGCTGAAATTACTTTGCCTCATTCTTTCAAAATATTCCTTTATGATTATTTTCTAAAACGCCATGAATTGCGGCATGTTGTTCTACAAAAATGGTTTACTGATACGTTGTTGTTGTTTTTCAAGAATGATTTCTTTTTCAATTCCCCATAGTTTTTTTTTTCTTTTTCAACTGTTAAACCAAGAAATTAGTTGGTATATAAAATAATAATATATATTGACTAATGAATTTTTTATTTATTTAGCTATGCAAAAAAATATTCCAAGAATTTTAAAGTAATGCTACATTCAAAAAGTTCGCGGAAAATTTTCCCGATTGTTAGTCGTGAAGACGACTAACCAATGAAGTCGCATGTCTCAAGTCAGCTTATCATATACACCTTACTGGCCTGATTTAGCTTCCGAGGACTCTCATTTGTTTCGAAGACTAAAAATGATATTGAAGAGTCAAGCTTTCAGAAATTTAGACTGAATTTTGGAGAATGCGCAGAGACAGTTGAAAGAGCTTTATAAAATGTATTACAGGAGTGTTTTGGAAAATGGTATGATTTTTGAAATAGTTGTGTGAATTCAAAAGAAGGTTATTTTGAATGTTTTGTGTTTTATGATACTGTAAGTAAAATAAATTAATTTTTGTCTGGAAATTCTACGAACTTTTTGAATTTATTAGTAGCTCTTCAACTACCATAGTTGTCAATCTAATCATCAATCGCTACAGCCATTTATTGTTTTCTTTGTAAATAAACAACCCATTTCTAATTTCATTCTCTATTGCTCAAGTTAAATAATCATTATAATACTTTAGATCCTTATAGTGAAAGTTTTCTGTTAGCATGTGCCATTTCGCGCTAAGCTCTATGTGCAAGTGTGCATGCTACGAGATTATTACAAAATTTATTTAGATCGTTGATATTTAATAGATCATGCTCCCTCCCTATTAAAAAATTGTCGCAACACTTGCCGCACACACATTAACAGCGAGTGCAAAAATATCATATTCATAAATTGCATCATCGTCTAATTAACCCACAATATAATAGAACAAAGCGTAAAAAGTAAAATCTTTAACCGTCATTCTGAAAGTTTCAAGCTTTTGTGTTTGCAATATCCCTTAATCATATATGTAAGGTGTCCCAAAAAGTTGGTAATGGGCTTTAATTCTTTATCTGTTAGAGATAGGTGGGCAGTGTAAATTGAAAAAATGTTCAAAATAAGGTCAGAAATAGACCTCGGTAAGAAAAAATTCCCGTCGTTCATTTTCAAAAAGCACACTTTTTAAATTTGTATACGATCCCCGTACAAAAACATTGTCAATTAGTGAAATATACCCCAGACCCTAATGAGGTGGTGGACCACATTTGAGCCTTTCATCATACAACGTCTCAAAGGTATCTTCAAAGGAAGATGATCGGGGACTATACATGATTTTGAATATAAACGTTTATTGCTGGAGCGGGAAAAAGATTTTCTTTCGTAATTTCTGTACGAACCCTGAAATGCGATCATTCGACGGGATTTTTCTCTTCGAGAGCCATGGAAAAGTGGTTTAAGTGACCGTTATATTTATATTCATATCTCTGGCACTTTTAAAGTTATAATTCTCAAATTTTGTAAGTCACCTCATGAGTGTATGGGGCACATTTTACTAACAGGGAATTGTTTTGTACGGGAGTCGTATACCTATTAAAAAAGTGTAACTTTATGAAAATGAACGAGAGGAATTTTTTACTAACGGAGTCCCATTTTTCGTCTTCATTTTGAAGATTTTTTCAACCTACACTGATCACTTACCTCTAATAAATAAATAATTAAAGCCTGTTACCACCTTTTTGAGACACCCTGTATAAATATCTTCTAAAAACCACTTATTTTTGTCAAAATACATGCAGTACAGTATACAGAAATTATTAAATATAAATCTCTAAACATTTTATACGAAAGTTAATTGATTAAAACAGAAGGTTAGGAATAAAGTATTTAACACAATTTCATTGCCCAAAGGAAAGCGTAATTAATAAGAGAAAGCGATTGAAGGACATTTTAGGGGAGTTACCAATAGATTATCGTTTCCCGATTTAAAATTTTTCGAATTATTGGAATCTCGTGTAAATAATTTACTACTTTAGAAACTTAATTAAAGCAATAATTCATCAGGGATAACGGATTTGCATTTTGTTAATAACTAACGCCATCATTATGTCAAACAATGAAATGTGTTTCAACCGTTTTCCTGGTTATGTTTATTTACGAAGAAGTCTTCCGGGTAAAAATTAAGTCAATAATATACTCACTGCATTAAAAACTCGAATTAATTTTAATTATAAACATATTCAAAAGTTCGCTGGTGATTGATTCCTTGCAGTTAGAATTGGTTATGATCAGCGTGATTTTAGATGTTTTACAAGAAATACGTATCATGTAAATTTCGGGTAACTTAAATTTACATTACTTCACATATATTGTTATCACTGATGAATATTTTTTTAATTCCCATCTCTAATAAAAAAACTCTCAAAACGATGCAAAATATTTAAATTTATAATTTAAGCTTATACAAGTTTTGTCCCCGGTGGATCATGCAACACTGAAGCAGGGAAGTAACGATTTGCACCAAAGGTGAATCTCTTACACCATATCTTTAAAACAATAGAAGCTGAAAGGCTTATTACCTCTTATTAGAGAGGTGACACCAAATTTACTGATCAGAATACTAACAAATTTAATGGAAATTTTTTTGTAACCATGGGACAAAATATGTGGAAAAATATTAGTTCAAACAATAACCACCAGGTGGCATTCCATAATGTTTTAGATGATGATATGCAGATTCTCCCGCTGTGCAGAGGTATAAAACACTTACTTCTATACTTCTTCAATAATCTTTTCATCTCTCGTTTTTGTCTGTTTTATTCGCACTATTTTGAAACGCCACCTGGTAGAGATTTTTTGAACCTTTTTTTTTTCTTTCATGCATATCTCTCCCTTATGGTCTTATTAAGGTTTCCAGCAAATTTAGTAAATTCTGATCAGTAGTTTGCTATGTATGCCTCTCTGAAAGGGAGAACTTTAATTATGAGTAATAATTTTGTTTAAATTGTCGCATTTTAATCAATGATTAAAATAAAAATTATCTTTTAAAAAAATGAAATATTTAAAAGTTGACTTAAAATGCTTAAGTAATTAAAGCCTTATAGAGCAAAATGACATAGTTAGAAATGCGAAAAACGCCGACCAGATTATATGGCGGGTAACGCACCGTACTGCGGTTTCAGGTTCAACTCCCAGCGGTAGGGGTTCGATCCCCGGCTGGGAGTGACTGTCATTATGTCCGTCCCTTCGTAGGGGTCAACGTTGGTAGAGAATACATGGTAAAATACATGTATTAGATGTAAAAAATATATGGGAAAAATACATGTAAAAAATACATGCACATTAAAAATACATGTATTTATGAAATACTAAACAGATCAGTGCATCGCTGATGACATTATATATAATAATATATTTTGCAGAAAGTGATATTTTGCTATTCTTATGTGTGTTCATATAACAGAACTAAGCCGTTTCATATAGTGCGTTTTCAACTGGGTATCTGGCATTACACATGACATATATAAATGTCTTTGTAATGCATTCCTCTTTCTAACTTTTTTGAAAATGTTAAAAAGATTTTAATGTGAAAGAGTCGTCAGCAAAATACAGTAAAAACGTCAAAAATGACATTGAAGACTTTTTGAAATTTTCCCGTGAGTTATACTGGGATAAATATTAGCATTAAAAAGGAGAGAGAGAGAGAGAGAGAGAGAGAGAGAATCAAAGATCGGAAAGATGGTGTGCAATTACACAACATTTTCTATTATTTTCCTGTTCCCAAATTTACATCTGCAAAAATTTAATTAATGTACAGTTTTATAATAATCTTTTTATTTCTCCATCTTAATGAATTTTTATGATTTTCTAAATCGCATATTTTATATTCACAAATTTACAAAATTTAAATATCTGACAGAGTTTCAGTATACCCGGGTACTGTGAACCACCTAAGAGCACTTCACAAACACTCAAATAATATAGGTCAAAATTTCTGGACACCCTGTATATTAGCAATTAAGAAGTGGCTTTGGGAGTATGAGGACTATATAACACTGTGATTACAATATTTGAAAAATAAATCATTGTACGTATCGGGGAAAATTGATAAAACATTTTTTACAAGTTGATAAAAATATTTTTAGTAATGAAATTTAATTCAATGGTTAAAATACAGTAACTTTTTTCAATTATCTCTTGTAAAAGCATAATCAAAAGTCCCATCATAAACAGGTATATACATTTATATAACATGTGTATGAGTTAAAACTTATTTCTCTGACAAATTTGACTATATAGTATCTTTCGTTGTACCCTGTCTTCCCTGATATCTGAATTTGTGTTATGTGTGCAGAAAAGCTAATTAAAAAATAGACAGTGTTGAAGACTTCGACTGTGTATCATTTTACGTACTGCATAAGCAATATGGTTATCTATGCTACGATTTCAAAAGTCATTCTTGAACACATAAAGGCCAATTTTTAGTTTCTGAGAGCTGATTTCACTTGAACATTTTTATCTTGCTAAAACTTTGAAGTGAGAAGCAGTAATGGTTTTCAAAATATTTGTTTGCCTTTAAAATAACAGTAGTTAAAGGTGTTTTTAGTTTTTATCCATGTGAATTCTTCAAAGGCGTTTCTGCAAAATATACCATTCGCTAATACAAAAATGTAAGTCTTCTTTTTTTTCTTCTTTATGTAGGCAATTCAGTACAATATTCTGCGTGTAAGTTATTTTTCTCCAAATAAATTTCAACACTTTGAAAATGCTGCACAAAAAACGCAAATACATAATGTTATGAATGCCGTAAGTATTTTTTAAGGAGAGGAGGCCAAATATAATTTTCGAAACACATTAATAAGTAAATAAATTCAATACTTTCAGAATACAAAAATAATTCAGTATTTTCTGCGGAGTATTTCTTAATGTGTAGGCTAAAATCAAATTTTTCAAAGTAGGTGTCTTTCTCCACCTCTAAGAAATAATTTTAAGCTACTTCAGTTATGACCTTCGGTCTGAATCAACCCACCAGCTATAGACGTAGCCTGAATTGATATTTTATTCTTCAGTCTGATTGGTTCAGGCGTACATTTGCCCCCGACACGTGACCGAGATAGCCTCGTATCGATATCTTTCATTCTTTCTTTCTCCATACTATAGGTATTAACATAGAAGCCTACTTAAGAGGTTTGCGGAAACAATGATTCAACCTTACGATTCAGCATAGAATGATCTTTGACGCTTTGTAAAGATAATCATCTGCACAAGGATCTCAAACCGGAACTGAACCGAAAACCGTTATTATTGTTGGAACAAAAACCGGAAATGAACTGATATATTTTCTTTTAGTTGAACCGGGAAGAATAAAATTACGGTTCGAAGCCCTGCTGTCCACCGTGACCCAAACGGTCAACACACGCTGCCACTTGGTGGAACGGCGGGAAAACACCAGTAACATTACTTTTCGGACATACTATGTGAACAATTTTCAATGAAGTATATGGTATATCAATAGCATGTATACAGTTGCGACAGTCGATACCTATTCATGGTTGCGAATACGAACTGGTAAATCGTACTAAGCAAAATTGCATGCGATTTTTTCAACGTTATCGAAATTATTAAAAAAAAAAACTCTTTCCACTGAATGTACAGGGTGATTCTGAGGGAGTAGATTTGTGAATGACGAATCGGAATTACACAGCAATGCGTTGTGATGAACGCCGTGTTCAAACACTAGTTAATAATACCTTGTAATCAGTGTCAAAGTATTGAAGTAGTAGTCAGTTTTCTGAATATGGTAGAAGTTGGGTTAATTGATCTTTAGCAATAAACAATTTGCAAAAACCAATACAATACATTCTTGATAATCCGGCGGTTCCTTTATCCGGACTTTCAATAATCCGATGCTCTGGGGAAATGCATGTCATATAGTATTCCGATCTTCCGACCACCGCGGATGTAAACAAGTTTGCCCGCTCTTGCACTTCCCTTCCGTTTTCGCCATTTTTTTATATGTTTCCTAATAAATTTGGCAGTGTATTTATCTAGTGTACTGCAATGTCGATCAAACGAAAGCACGTGACTTTAAGTTTATGTCAAAAAAAAAAAGAAGAAAAAGAGATCTTTATTATCCAGAATTTTTCGATAATCCGGCGGTTGTCTGATCCCACGTATGTCGAATTATCGAGATTGTACTGTAGATTAGAAATCCTATTTCATTGCAACAATGTTGTTGTTTCTCATCTCCAAGGACCAGCGGAGATAATATTAAAAGTTTATAACGTTGTACAACCTTAAAGAATCCAGTACCCACAGCATCTAGTTATTCCATACAGTATTTGGAAAACCAGTCGATCAAAAATGATTATTTAAAATAAAAATAAAACACATAAAAAGGTGCTTATCGAACAAGTGACCGTTTATCTCGTTACAGCCACCTTCGGACCATGGAGAGTAGAAGCTGCCTCGACGCTGGCATCTCAGCGAAGCAACACCACGTTGCTTAAAGTAATTTAAAGAAGTCAACCTTGTTATCTTCAGGTATCTTGTTCAGTTCAGTTAGTTATGTCCTTCAGTTTTAGTTAAAGTTAAATAAGAGTTGTTTATTTAAAAAGGACTAACTAAATCTTTTGGCCACACATGTAAAGCTGGAGTCTGAATTTTGACAATAGTTGTTTTCGTCCCGTGCTCGGGACCCTCTTCATTGGTGACCTGCAATTTTCGAAGTCCTTCTTGTGGCCATTGGATAACGAAAACGACTTGTAAGCAGAATTTGGTTAAGTTATTGCTGATAAAGAACTGAATTGAAAATTCATTTTTTGAGACTACATTTAGTACATAAAAAAGAAGAAGCAGAAAAGAATTTTTGCACTGTGTGATGCCCTCGGTACCAACTCTTGGGTGGGAGAGGCATTTTCTTTTCTAATTTTTTTTTTTTTTTTACCTGTGACTTTGCGTAGTAAAAATGACAAGTGCAGACAACTGGCTGAGGTCGTACTAATTTTCTTTAAATAAATATAACATTTCATGTTTATCTATGCACACAAAAAAAGTCTGGAATATTTAATTGACAATTTCTAATTGATAATTTCTTCCTAATGCTCCTTTTCAGTCTTTTAAACAACGTTCTGTATGTTATATAATCTTTCTAGACTATCTTTAGTTAGAAATTCTTTTCTCATATATATTTCGCAACGTTTTACTTGTCGTTTTTTAAGACTGCCGAAGACGATTATAAGAGACCTTCTTCGTTCACTAATCTCCTTCTCAATAAGTTAGTGTGTCTAAAATTATCTGTGTACTCATTGCTAAAAGTTTTAAACTTGTCGATGTGTCATTTTCTAGAATCAGTATCCTCCCCCCCCCACCGTATGAGATTTTATCAAACCTCCCAAATGGAAGGAAGAAGTATCGAATACGAATATATATATATATAGAAGGTGCATTTATTTATTGCTTGAAGGAAATTCTCAAGAAGACATTTTGTAATTCTAGAACTTTTAATTTGATAACAAATACTTTAGTCATAACCGTAGTCTGTGCCAAGTAAAATTTATTTTAAAGCGAGAGATTTTGTAGGAAATTTGAGACAGTGTGAACTGATAAAAAATATAAATGTTTCATTAATTTCGTACAACGTATAAAATAAAATCCATTTAAAGCAATAAAAGATTGAAACAAAAGTTAAGTTTTAGAGGTGGGAAAATATGATACAGAAATTTCGAAATAGAAATCTACATTTAAAATGTTGCTAAAAGGTGCTGGAAGCTGTAGTCCGTATACAGAGTCTCAATAAACTGGCCTGAAAAGAGTATCTACCCAGGCAGAACGCACAGGTTCGCTAAAAGTTAGTAGACGTTTAAGAAATATTACTACACGTTTTATGAACGTTATTAGATGTTCAAAAAATTTGCATGTGCTGCCTGGAAAGAAATCTAATATGCTAAAATTGATGCTCTAACCTCCTATGTCTATGATCACATGATAGTACAATGGTTGGCAACGCACCAGCTCATGCGAACTACTGTTTTTAGTACTGTTTTTAGTATCGAAACAGGTCTGACTGCTTGACACCCACCCTATTCACCTAAAATGGCACCTGCAGGATATTTTCTATTCCCAGAAATTAAATGTGATTTAAAAGGTGAACGTTTTGGTGACATTGAGGACATTCAACGTGCCGTGACCAACAAACAATGCAGGACTTCTAGCGTTTCTTTCAACAACTGTTTGATCGATGTAAAGGTGAGTGGGAGTACAGGAAATTATTTTCAACACCTGTAACTGTGAAATCGAAATAAAGTTTTTAGTTTAAATGTAATTCTAGCTGTTCGATTACTCATTTGACGCACTGTGTGTCCCTCCTTTTAACACTACAATGCGTACAGTTTATAACCATGTCAAATCGTTACAGATGCGAATCTCTTCCCTAAAATCAAAAGAAAAAAAAATGTAGCCAAATGGGAACTCTGTGTATCAAAAACAAGTATTTTTTAACAAAATAAATTGTAATTAAAAGTGATAATTTAAGATTCAATATTTAATGTATCCTTTTACAGGAAAATTAATATATGTTTTTTCAAGATAAAATAAAAAATCGTGCATTGCAAGGTTAAAAAAATCCATTTCTTAAATCCAGTTCATTTATACGTTCTTAGTACTTGCATTACCCAGAAAATATTATTTAATAATCCTGTTTCCTACTTAAAGTATTTCTACTTTTGCTATAACCTGTAACTAGATCTTGTTTGCCACCAATCATTTTAGCTCGTTTCTAACTCGACTGAAATGTATTCTTATAAAATTTCCAAAAATATTACAGAACACGCTTTTCTCATGTTCCTGTAATATTCTTCTCAATTGCACTGAGCATCGTATTTCTTCCAACTGAAATTCAACACTCCATTTTGTAACTTTTCATGAAGAGCAATAGAGCATCGAATCTATTTTTTATGCGACAAAAGAGTTTCTATTTCAGTTATTTTAAAATGAAATAAACTCCTCTATGTTTCGTTTCATATTTCTTAAACTTTAAACTGGAAGGTTAGAATAAAATTTTATCCACTTAGTAAACATTTTAAAAAGTTTTAAGTGGTTTCTTCTACATTTAACGAATATTAGACATGTTGTGTTATTTCTTACATTACCCAGTACCCAAGTAAGAAAGTCAGTATGTACCCAATATTAAGGATCTCTGAAAATATTTTCACTGTAAAGGCATCCGAACAGACATTTGGCACGATACATTTATAATTTTTATAGAATTCATCATTTTTAAATTACCATTAAAAAAATGAATCGGGACTGTCTTGATTTGTTCCTTTGCTTCATTTTATTTTTCTTTTTCTTTAGAAATGTCACATGCAGAGAAAGAAAAAAATAACTACATAAAAAAAAAGAAAAAAAAGTATTTTTATCCGATTTTTTTTTCTGAGTGCAAATAATATTTTATATCTCTGTAAAACATTTTTAAAACTTTTTCTTTAAATATTTCGTTTAAAAAAACCACATTATTGCGCATGTATCTCTCTATTCTAAAAAAAAGTAAAGACCGCTGTCGCTGTCAATAGCTTGTGGACTTATCTCCTCCTAAACCGTGGGGATTTGAGTTTCGACTAAGTTGCCCACAGATTCGAAAAATTCCGAGGAACCTGCTAAGGTGACTTAAATTTCGAAAATCGAATTATTTTAGAAGATATTAATAAAAAACTGAAAAAATAAACAGAATGGTTTGCCAGATTTGGCATAAAATGATTCATTGCTTTGCAACAAAGCGTTTCCTAGAATCACGATATCTAGTATCACAAGTATCTAGAATCACGTGAAATTTACAAAGTTAACACAAAAAGCCTAATAACTTCTTCACCGTCTGCACGATCCGCTTGAAAATTTTCATGATCATGTATAAAAATATAGAAAACAACCTGCGCTTCTTTAAAAATCTGAAAATCCACAAGTTCCCTCCTTTTTAAGCGATTTTTCGCTATTTTCAGCACCATTTTATTTGCGAGAGTCAAAAAAAATAAATCATTTGCGTGACAAAATTACCCTTTTCAAGTGAATATGACGCTATACAATTGGTATTCAAATTCGTTTAAAAAAGCTTTTCCAGATTACACAGTTTATTATCATTATTTTTTTTTTTTTTCACAAATAAATCGTTTGCATGGTCATGAGAATAGCTGTGTACACAAAACGAAATCTTTCGATTGCGAAAATATTCCGCGAGTTTCCAGAACAGCATGAAATTTAATATGGGTATCTCTCGATTCTAAAAAAAAGTATAAGCCGCTGGCGCTGTCAAAGCTTGTTGGCCTATCTCCTCCTAAACCGTGGGGATTTAAGTTTCGACTAAGGTGCCCACAGATTCGAAAAATTCCGAGGAACCTGATGAGCTGACTTAAATTTCGAAAATCGAATTATTTTAGAAGATATTGATAAAAAACTGAAAAAAAAACAGAATGGTTGCCAGATTTGGCATAAAATCATTCATTCCTTTGCAACAAAGCGTTTCCAAATATGTAGTATCACGTGAAATTGTCAAACATGAAGTAGAAATACACCCATTTTACGCCAAAATAAAAACTACATGAAATAAGTAACTCAAAATGTGTTACAAAAAGTTGACAATTTTCAAATAGTAAGTTCGCTTAGACAACATGAGTTTAGAATTAGCGATTATCCGTTTTTCCAAAACAGAATAACTAATATCTTGAAAATGAAAAATAATTAAAATGCAGATTATTTAAAGCCGGTTCGGTCCAGCTGGATTATTTGCTACCAGTAGAAATATTTGGCGGCGTTAACTATGCCATTACAGCAGTTACAGTACACTTTGGATATTTGCTAGCGCGACGAGATAATATAATTCGTGGTGCTAAGTACGCCAATCTGCAAACGATTATGTAAATGAAAATATGGATAACGGTTTTCCGGTAACCTTGAATGAACAGTAATTATAGGTTATGAGCATGTGTAAATCGCCAAATAATGAAAAGTCGCCAGTGGTGGCAAGCTATCCTATCTGTTCCATAGCTTTTATTAACTTGACATGTACGCAAGTCGCCAAATAATGAAAAATCGCCATGGGTGGCAAATTCGCAAGGTGTCCAATAGGTTTTACATTATTAAAAATACAGCTGAAACACATGTTCTGATTTTATTATGCTTTAGCTCCTAATTAATATAACTTTTGAATGGCAACATTAAATATCATTGTGTTTCTGAGGAGTGCAAATAATTTTTCCAGCGATTATAAGCGGAGTCCGCACTCCAGGTGGAGTATAGCTCAGGACCCGTACAACACGGATTCCCATAACAAAATATCTTCCGTGTTATGAGGGGGAGGGGATCTACTGTAGTGTGAAGTATAAATTTTTATGTACCAATGAACCTGCAAGAACCAAGCAATGTGTAGCTCAGTAACATTCTATTTGATCCAATCTTCGGGTTTTGTCTGTTGAAATTACGCCTTTTTAACGAATAAGCCTTATTAGGGGCCGGATGCCTCATAGGAAAAGCGAGCATAGCGAGTCTGGGGGCCTTGGCCCCTAGTTTATATTAAAATTGTAAATGGAGTTTATAAATTTGTTATGCATTTTGTGTTTTAAAAATGAACTATTAGTTTAACCACTTAAAAATAATGTAAATATAGTGGGTCCATATAAAGCTCTTGGTTGGTTCCATTTATCGAAATTTTGTTTTTGAAAAATGTTATTGCACAAGGAAATTCAATGAAGTATTTACAACTCAAATGTAAGAAAGAAATTGGGTTTATTTTTAAAGCGTTAAAAGAATTTCATCTCAAAACTCAAAGGTGACGCTAGCGTACAGCTTTTATTTTCATATTATTTATCATGCAAATGAAAGTCTCTACACGATCAAATTTTTCTATGGAATGGGACTCGAAAAAATTTGAAAAAAGCAGTAAACAAGTTGGCTCTTAGCCAAAGCATGATTTCTATCGCTGAAATAAAAATCTCAAATATATTCCTTGGATATCTCAATAGAAAAAAGAAAAATCTGAACCGATAGCATACATATATATATATATATATATAAATCAGATAGCTGTAAAATTACTCAAACAATCTCGTTCCATCTTCCTATGTTTCTCATTTGTCATTTATTTGCTCTTTGACTTATACCTCATTTTCAATTGTAACATCATCTCGTATGAAGCTGGCAACAAATATAGATAAATTTCCCAGAATTAACTTCGTGAATGTATTTTCCCCTTAAAAGTATTGTCCTAAGAGACAGACCTTGAATTGTTTTGGAATAAGAGCTTCGATAAAGGAACATAGAAGAAGATAAACTAAAATTCATATTTTTTTGTCGAACGACAAAAAAGAATGTTAGAAGGCAATGGTTTTTGCATTAAAAATATCATTTATTAATGTACTTATAAGTAAATACTTTCTTTAAAAGGCACCTATGGAAAAAATTTTTGAATTAGAAATCTGTTTTATTCACAAGCAGTGTTTTATAATCAAAGTTTAGTGAGATACTTATCTTAGATGTAAGTTAACTTATTCAGTTTGTAGGTGCAGATGTTTTAACAATGTATAAATCAATCTGTCTTTCTTTTGCAATACTCGATTTTTGATTCTCATATAACTGAAATGTTAGCTAGGGACTTGGCTTTAATATGATGATGTTGATTGTACAGCTGCGGAAAAAAAAAGTCCCACTTGCTCTTTATTTCGGCATCGTTCATCGTACAGCAAAGTTATATACACCATTCGTTTTTAAATAACGCATACTTTAATTTACTATTAATTTAATTTGCATAAGGGGCCGTATTCATATTTAATTATGCATCAACTTCGTTTTTCTCAATGGCAACACTGTATTTTGACTTTATTAAACGAAAGAAAACCTTCAAATTACCCTAAATATAAATTTTCACCAATTTTCTACGATAATTTCCGGAGATATTGCGAGTTATTTTTTGCGCGTTTTTAAGGGACTTTCTACAAATTGAAAAGCGCTATTTGTAGGTTCCGAACTTTTCGCCTTTCATTCATTTCGCTCGAGAGAGTTAAAAGAAATAAATGTTATTTTCAAGGAAAGTATTGTTACCATCTCTCTTAAAGTTTTTTGTACTGAGAATATCAAGGGTAGAAAGTAGAATGTTTAGTCAGAGGTCCAAATGACCCGTGAATTCATAACTTCCTTGGCTCGTACTCAAGACTTAAAGGAAAAATGCAAAACGACTGCTCACGATTCTGAAAATCTTTCTAATTTTGAAATTGTTATTAAGTATTTCCCTTCATGGTTCTCTTAGACAGGTGAAATGTTGGCAGGAGTGAGAGGCTGTTCTCTGCTCTTCTGACTGCAAGCATGAATGTTACCCAGCTACGGTCGAACTAGAAGAACGGTTTCATGATTGAAAATTTATTTGTTTGAATTTCATGTAAAAAATGCAGTTATTTTTTTGCTGAGCCAATATTATCACTGTGTTTGTTATTTCACTTTCTTCATTTAATATTATTGTCTACAATGAGCAATATTCTTATAAGACTTTTGGTGGTACTTTAATTTATTGTCAGATGAAAATTTAGACAGAAAAACGTGATTGTGAATGTTTTTTGAATGCTTGCGAAAATATGGGGAAGTCCAAAGACCTAATGTTTCCAATATTAAAAAAGGTCAAATTCATGCCTGGAATGTTGAGGATGTTAGTCTTTCAGAAATAGGATGTTGTATTAGAAGACATATACATCTACTGCATCTAATTCTATACCTGGAAAATCTTTTATTTGGGGGGATATGATAGCAGACGCAACAATAGAAGCTTTATAGAATCACCATCAAACTCTAAAAACCTCTAATTTATTTGCTTCAAAATTTGATTTTTTTTAATACCGCTATCTTTCACTGTGTTTTTGAGCAAAAGAAATCTAATTTAAGCTTATTTTAAGCAGTTTTCAAAAAATTGTCACTTAATAAATTTATATATGGTCCCTTAACTCATGAAAATAACACATTTTATTTAATATAAATTAAACTACTGAACGTAAAAATTTGAAATTTTGCACAGCCATGTAATATTACTTTCTGCATCTATTTCCATCGAAATTTGGCTAGGTCGCTATTCATAATTTTTTTGAATATTAATTTAATAATTCATAATTCATATTAATATTTTATTAAAAAAATCATAATTATAGTGAATTATGTTTGGGTCGTTTAGTTCTAATAGTACGAATAAAAATCAGCTTCTTATTATCAGTATTATATGAGATATGATTTAAAGTATGAAAAAATATTTTAACATATGGGGAGGGGGATTTTGGGTGCTCATAACTCACCCATTTTCGGTTCAAATTTATTGAAAATGGGTATCCGGGGTTAAAATGAGCTAAATTTTTGAAATATGAAGTGAAATCTAGGGGTTGCTATTGGGAAAAAAAAGTTGGTGTGAATTTTAATATGTAGATGGCCCCTTATGTAATTTTTATGAATAGCAAGTTAAAGTGTACGTCAATCGAAAACGATTGGTATCTGTAACTTTGATGTACGACGATCGATGGCCGAGAAAAGTACAAGTGGGACTTTTCTTTTCCGCAGCTGTACAATAACGTTTCTTAAAATTAAAAAAAAAATCATAACCTAAACGATATCATGCATTGTTAATATCACACAAATTAGTTAGACATATTATTGTGGTTTAATGTTTCCTACCTTTTTTCACATAAATTTCAACTTAACATTTTTACTCAATATTTTCTAGCACTAGAGTGCTATTGCATTCCCGCCGGTATTTTCTGTCGACGTAATTTGCGGAGATTAGCGTGGACACATTTGAGTTGCATTATTTCCCAATAAGGTTGCTAGATAGCTAGAGGGGGGGGGGAGCAAGTTAAATGTCGCCAGATTTTGAGATTTTTATCGCCAAGATTTATCGCCAAATTCGGGCCCAAAAAAATAAGTTCCTAAAACTGAAACTAGCTTACGATACCTTATATATTTGGCGAAAAACTAACAAATCCTAACTTATTACAAAGAAGAAATATAGTTCGAATATGTCTGACGAAGAGTGTAAAACAATTTTAATAAGCGATTTGAATATAGATTTCAATTCCAAAGAAGTGTTTTATGGAACGAAGACGACAAATACAGTGCACTCATGGAATATGACACAATTTTAGAAACATTTTTTATAAAGGAAAAGTATTGTTAGAATATGCTTGGGAAAGATTGTAAATCAGTTTTAGTATGCGAATTTGATATAATTTTCGATTCCAAAGAAATGTTTTATGGAACAAGGAAGAAAAGTACAGCACACTCATGAATAATGATACATTTTCCAACTTAACAGAATAAGTAAGAAAAATATGGATTATGCATAGTGTTTAATATATATCACTTTATATATATATAAATATGAGATTTTTTAGTTTCATTTTCCTTCCTTAATATTCCTACAACTATACTACTCCGAAATCTTCAATGCAAATCAGCATTAACACATTTATATACATTTTTGGTGCAGTTTACTCAAACTTATTTCATTATTAAATTGCTATACCTTCAATAATATTAAGGTTTGGCAATTTTTCATTGAATTAATAGGTATTATCAAGTTCGTTTCAGTTTTGAAAACTTATTTTTCGTTTCAAATTTTACAATGTTTCAGCAAAACTTTCCAAGCATGGCGAAACGTTGGCGCGATATCGAAAATGGCTTAGGCAATGACTTCCTAGTGTATTGAAAGTTTGGGCGATCATATAAATAAACTACCCAATTGACTGCGATAAAAAAAGAGGTGCACAACTAAATGTTACATTAGTCCTAAGTACAAAATTTCACCATTCTTCGGCAAATCGCATTTGAGTTACCACGAGTTACATACGTACACACGTAGTGACGTAAGGGTATGGCAGGAGGGCACGTGCCATGGGCGACACTTGGAAGATGGCTCAGATTTCCATTTCGTCATCCGCGTAACGAAAGAAGCATTTAATATGTTCTCTCTCACGACGACCGCGACCCTTTCTTCTGCACCCGTCGTTGCTTCCCGACATAGGTTCTTGAATGCCCCTGCTGAAGACTAACGCATAACCTCGCGCTCAAGTGTTGGAAAACATGAGCATTCAAAGATTCATGCCGGGGAGTAACAATGGATACAGAACAGAGACTCTCTATCGTTGCATCTTCGCAACGATGGCAGCGAACAAGAATAATAAAGCCAAATAAGCAAACTAATATATTATTTTGAATCGCTGTTGTTAGAATATATCCGCATAAAGAAAACGCACGGCAGAAACCAATTAAATGTTCATCCTAAATAAATTTTGAGAATGATCATAGAAACGTACATTCTTACTAAGAGAAAGAGATTAATTTTGCTGTCTGGAACGGGCGCTGCTTTACCTAGGTACGCCACAGTGACTCCTCAAACTATTCAAAATGAATCTATGGTCGTTCATAACAGGCCGTACAAGCATAAGTGGGTATATAAATGCCATCCACACAGCGCAGCAATGTTAGGACAATGAACGTATATTAACATTCAGAGTGTTCGAAAAGTAAAGATATATTGCGAGCAGCTAGAATCTCTTTTTGTACGCATAAGAGTGTTTCGAATTAAAATAATAAGACATTTTAAAAGAGTTTTTAACTGTAAGAGAGAATTTTTTTTCCCTTGATGCTTAATAACAAAGCTAAACAACAAACAAATAAAAAATAAAACTTTATTTAAATCTTAGATATCTAAAATATTGTGAGAAATTTTAATATTTTCTTCAAAAATCTTAGGAATGTCAAAATTGCCGAATGTTTTATAGCTGAGCAAATTCTTTGCATTACTTTCTTTTTCTTAAAGCACTTTAAAATCAACTCGAATCAACTGCATTGCACATGCCAACAGTCAAGATTTTCCTAAAAACTTAAAAAATCCCTGAAGAATGCTCGATAAGTTTTTTCTGCTTCAAACAAAACTTCTCAGATTTTAGGAAACAGCGAGTGAACGTTATCGGATGTCTTATAATGTGCCTTTATACACTAATAATTCAGACAGTTTTAAAACGTGTCACCTCCCAACTGGCGGCTGGGGGGATGTTGTTCAAAATAAACAAGAAATATATCTTACGTGGAAAGAAGAGATAAGGCACATTGTGGGGGAACTTAGGTGTGAATTTGCATGATTACATTTAGAAAACATAAACCGTTATTTAAGGAATGGTTGCCTGCATTATTTTTCCAGAGGTTAGAAAAAAATATAATAGTTGTGTTACAAGAGCATTGCCAATAACTTTGAAAAATGCACCTCCTAATATCAATTTATAACATATCTTGTACGATATATATTTTTAATGCTTACATAACAGGAAGCAAGCAGAATTTCTTTGGCTCTTTCACGAGGAATGCTAACACCCAAGGAACAAGAAACCAGACGGGAAGCAAGTAGAATTTCTATGTCTCTATCGAGAGCAATGCACACACCCGAAGGTCAAAAAACAAGAAGACAGCAAGAAAGACCTAATAAGGTATTAGTAAGGGCGAGAGAAACATCAGGTGTATGCCAAACGAGGCTACAACGACAAAGATCTGCTACTTAGACAACTCGATTGCGGATTTGGAAAAATTAACGCACAGCATTCAATTAACACACTTTAATTAATTATTCAGAAGATCCTGCTTGCGTGCGGAAAAATGGCCATAGTCAGTGAGTACTGTGAAGCTTTGAGATGGAAAGGTGAACCTCCAGGTATATGCTTCAGTGGTGGAAAGGTGAGATTGCAACTCTTATCAGATCCTCCTTAGCCTCTTCATACATTATTTACTCGAACACAACAAATGCTAAACATTTTCAACTTTATATTCGACGCTATAATTCAGCATTACAAATGACGTCCTTTGGTACTACAAGGTAAATAAAATAGTCTGGATACATGCCCACATTTAAGATTCAAGGACAAATTTCTCATAAAATTGGCAGCTTGCATCCCTTTCCCAATGAACAACCAAACTTTTTACAGATTTACTTTACAGGAGATGCTGCACAACAGGCTCGTTAGCACTGCGCTTAAATTCCTCGAGTGAAGGAAGAATTGTCATACAGTTACAAGAAATGTTACATGAACATGACAATTACATCAAGAGTTTTAAATCGGCTGCAGAAAAACTAGCTTCTGAATACAAGCAAGGTAGTTCTTTCTGCAGACAGAACTCTAGTTGATGATAATGAAAGACAGTTCAACACACCAACTTTAACAGAAGTTGAAGTCATCATGGAACAAGATACACTGTTCTAAAATCCAGGAATGGTGCTATCCGGAGAATTTTTGAAACTCACAGGTCTTATGATTCACTTCAGTATCCCATCACTTTTGGCAAAGAGAAGACGGATACAATTTTCAATTATAGCAGACAAAGCCATCTTCTGGAATGCAAACTACTGGAAAGATAACTGCTAAAGATTTTTACGCTTTCCGGATTATGGTGCTACGATCCAGCTTTAATATTATTATCCGTTGTAAAGATCTTTTTCATCAATATATCGTTGACATGTATGTCAAGGTTGTGTCAGAAAGAATTAGGTACATTCGATTGAATCAAATGAAACGTAGAGTAGACTAGTATGCCCATCTTAGAGATGCTGTTTTAAACGATGGAAATGTTTCTGATATTCGTCAATTGATAGCATTGACATCACGTTTCACGGAAAGTCCCAGATATATGAATGAGAGAACACAGGACGCAGTGACTTACTTGAGAAACTATGAACGTCCATCACTATAACAAGCAATCCCAAATGGCAAAAAATAAAGGATGAACTTTTAAGTGGTCAGAAACCTGAAGACCATCATGGCTTACTAGCAAGAGTTTTCCATGGAAAACTCAAGACACTTATGAATCTCATCAGGAAAGCAAAAGTATTTGTACGCGTGCTTTCTTATATGTACACAATTGAGTGGCAGAAGCGAGGACTTCCCATGCTCATATTCTGGTATGGTTGCAGGATAACTTGCACGTGGACAGAGTAGATGACTTTATTAGTTCTGAAATTCCTAACCCAGACGAAGATCCGCAACTTTTTAATTGTATAACGTCCCAAATGGTACATGGTTCTTCTGGAGCTATCAGTACTCACTATCCATGCATGAAGGATGGTAAATGTACTAAGTGGTACCCTCAGGTATTTTCGAAGGATACTCAAACAGGATGGATACACACTCTATTGACGAAGAAGACAAAGACAGGGGTTTTGCAGCAAGTATCATTATCAGAAGATCAGAAGTTTTGGTTGACAATAGGTGGATCCCCCCCCCCGCATTGTCCACTTCTTTCAAGATAAAGCACATGTTAAGGTAGAGTTCTGCAGTTCCATCAAATCAATGAAGTACGTCTGTAAATACATAAACAAAGGTTCTGATATGTCCATTTTTGGTGTTACCAGTTCTAATGTAAACGACAACAATGAAGTTTATGAATATGAAATGGAGAGGTACACAAGCAGTAACAAGCAATTTGAAGATTACTTGTTTATCCCATTCATAAGCGGCACCCGACAGTAACTCATTTAAGCGTGCATCTCAAGAATGATCAACGTGCTTATTTCACAACTGATAATGTAACAGAACGAGCTCAGTCCCCTCAACTTTCTTTCGACTTACTTCTCGACAACTTTCCTTCGACTTTGTGTTTAAGAAAATTTTGCTCGCGCACTTTTATATCACCAGGTACGAAAGCATCACACATGGGTTAAAAGTCACAAGAAGTGGAACCGAAGTAAGGTTGGTAAAACTGTTCCAGATAAACCTGGAAACAAGTCAACAGAGGCTGCCGGTCGAGTTTACAGAGTCCATCCACATAACGTTAAATGTTTTCTCTTGAGAATGCTGTTATACGAAGTAGAAGGCCTAACACCGTTTCAAGATTTGAAGATAGTTGATGGAGGATTATATAATACTTTCAAAGAAGCTTGCCACCTGCGAGGTCTTCTAGAAAAGGATGAACAATGGGACAGAACATTAGAAGAGGCAGCACCATCTCGATCACCAAGAATGCTACGTGATATGTTATAACGTGTGCTATGTCAAACCCTTTCCAGTTATGGATGAATCATAGAACTTACCTTTCGGGGGATTTTCTTTATGAAGCCCAACCGCTAAATGCACAATTTGTGATACGTTCTACAATAAAACTCTTGTCGTAATTGAGGATAAAATTAAGTTCTTAGGAGGATTGAATTTGGGATTGACCCAACCTTTGCGAGACTTAATCAACATTATTACGAACGAAGTCATTGCAGAGTTATGCTATGACGCAAATGAACTCTACAGCTTTTTAGAAGAAAATGAAAAGAAAATGACAGAAGATCAAAAGATAGCAATTAACGAAATAACAAAATCAGTGCTTGATCGTGAGGGGAGAATGTTTTTCCTGGATATCCCTGACGGACCAGGAAAAACGTTCTTGTTAAATCTCATTTTGTAAAAGTTCAACAAAGAAAGGGGATCACAGTAGCCGTTGCTTCGTCTGGTATTTCCTCTACGTTCCTAATTGGCGGTAGAACAGCTCATTCGGCATTCAAGTTGCCTCTAAATTTAGTTTTCACAGAGACGCCAACTTGCAATATTTCTAAAAGTACTAGAAGAGCAGAACTTCCACTAGAATGTACACTTATTGTCTGGGATGAATGTACCATGTCGCACAAATGTGCAACCGAAGAACTTGATGCCACAATGAAGAATTTGAAATGTAAAAAGGTGATGGGAGGTGTAACCATAGTGTTGTCTGGCGACTTTAGACAGACACTACCAGCTCATTCCACGTGGAACTAGAGCTGATGAAATCAATGCCTGTATAAAATCATTCTACATTTGGAGTTCAGTACAAAATCTTCAACTTAGAAGAAGTATGCGCGTTCATGTGAGTAATGATTAGTGAGCTCAGCAATTGCAGATATTCTGCTTGAAGTTGGAAATGAAACCTTCGCTTTAGCTAATCAAGAAGGCTATATATATATATATATATATATATATATATATATATATATATATATTGTGAGATTTCCCACGTGCTGTGAGATTTCCCACGTGTGGAGAGCGGTTGGAATTCTCTTAGGTACATGTGTACCGAGCAAAGGACAGGTCGGCGGCTCATCAAAAAGATGCCAAGCAAGGTGGACTTGCAAAAGGGGAAATTCCACAGCCGCGAGGGGGAACTCGTTGGACACGTTTGCACGAGGAGAAGAAGACAGGTGTGGAGAGAGAAGAAAGAGGGAGTCTAGCGTTGGTACGGGGAAGCGAGAGGTCACCAGGACTGCTCTCTGCCACGTGATTCTGATTTTTTCCGACCTTGCTTCGGAAACTTTTTCGTTGGTGAAAATTTATCGGTCGGCCTGGGACCGACGTATCTGCTGAACTTTTCCTGAGAATAAATTCTCAACCCTTGTTTCTCACGAGAGCACGTTGCTCTAGAACTGTGATACACCAGTGTTTCAGTGACGACAGATATAGTCCTGTTTCTCCCTCACGGAAATTGAATACGAATGTCTTCCAAAGTCTGTCCAAAGTGTTTTTAGGGGTTTTGGAGTGCGCTGAACACTTTAAGGCCAAAACAACTGAGTGTTGCCAATGGAAAATCTCGAGTTTCTACTCACTTTAACCGTTAGCACTGTTAACTTGTCGCTCACAGGATCTCGAGCGCATACCTTCAAAAAGGTATATCTGAAAATTCACGTCGATAGGTTGTATAGAACGGCCGCTAGAGGTCATTATGTCGGGAAACTTTCTTTTGACCACCCTGTATATACGTATGTATGTATACTGCTTATTTTATTTTATTTATTTATTTATTGTGCAAAAATCCGTCTCAATTATGGAAATTAACCTCGGTATTCATGAACCGAATTCGTACAGTCAATAGACAACTTATTTTTACTGTTCAAGAAGGACGATAAAAAAAAAAAAAGTTTGGTGGCGGGGCACTTAATTTATTTTTCCTGTTTTATTTACTTTCAAGATTTTTACTTTAGCGGCACAAAGAAGCTGAATTAGAAATGACAAAATCCAAATTCAAGAAGAAAAGTAGATTCGGTTACAGTTCTCATTACAAGCAAATGGAAAACAATCAAGTCAAGTTTCCCCTTTTGTGTTACTTTCCGTTGGTATAGTGATCACAGTTTCTCCTTGATGTAATTTATTTTTCCAGTGAGGTGGTATTTTAAAAGGCATTGCTTGTTCGATGTTCAACATAAAATAAAATACATTGAAAATGCACTTGAAAGCAAGCGTTATTTAAATGCACAATTAAATTCTATTATATCTACATTATATAAGGTACGTTGCTAATGTGAGGAATATATTGTAATATAAACTAATGTATTGTAATGCTAATGTAAACTAATGCAATTTAATTCTAATGAAAACAGATTTAATGTATTGTAATGCTAATGCATACTAATGTAAGGAACATTTTTTTTTAATCAGTGCGTGTTTAATTGTAGCACACTGTTCAGAAATATTCGTAAAGGCTTTAAAAATGGAATATTATATTTCATTTACGATATTTAGAGCTAATATCTGATTCTACATTTTAAATATAAGTATTATTTAATGTGAATGATGGTTTATGAACGTGAATCTTAACTAACAAAACTATTCGGCTCACATAATAGAAAAAAAAGTTTTCACGCGTAGAACATTAATTGGTAACATTGGTGGTATGTCAAAAGTCACCAAGATTGGGCACTTTAACGATCCATCGCCAAGTTTGGGCGTCAAAAAATGAATTTTCAAAACTGAACCCAGCTCAACAGTATCTTCCAAATTTGATAAGAAATTACCAAACTCTACTAATTTATAGTGGGAATAATGTTTCGTTATGGTAAAATGAACTTGGTCACATCAGGGCGGCTTTAAATATTTCGAGGTGCTAAATACGCCAATCAGCAGAGGATTATTTTTGAGAATATATGAAGAACTGTTTTAATAGCAACCATAATGAGAAATGATAATCGATTATGCGTATGCATAAATCGATAAAGAATCACCCTTTAAAGAATAGTCACCAATGATGGCAAGTATTTATGTAATTTGCTGAAAAATCACAGTTTTTGAGATATTTACGAATTTTGAAAATTTAGCCTTGTCACTGAAAGAACGTTTGCTCAGAATCGCGAATGGTTTATTAAACTGCTACGTAACAATCGATCAATAAGTCTAAAAATATGTAATAAGAGCTTTTAGTTCTAGTAAAAAACTTTTTAATACATTTCTTGTCATCAGTTATTTAAAGCGCAGACATTAAGTTTGTCCAGCATTTAACTTTCTGAAACGCAACTATTTCCCAATGCCGAAAAATTGCAGCGGTTGACATCGCTCGATCAAACTAGCAGCAATATGGCGGTCTATTATGTGAAAAATGTTCTTTAGCTCTGTTGCAAACGATGGGCGATTAGATCGATCTCTATGTTGCTGGTAGTTAAATCGAGCGATGGCTAAGGCTTTACTTTTTCGGCATTCGGCAGTGGATCTAGTTTTTCTTCTATATCGATGTACATTTTCATCATATCCTTCAGTCCTCAAGAACTGCCGGTACTGATAAAAAAAATTCTGACATCAATTTTACAAATAATCCATAATTTTTACTGGAAATTATGTGCTAAATAGAAGAGTAGTCTCTTGTAACTATGTCCTCCTTAACCCTTTGAGGCGCAACCCTTTCCCAATACTGAAAAAAGGGCAGCCGTTGCCATCGCTCGACTTAACTACCATCAAGATGGCGGACGATCGAAACGTTCATCGCGTGCCACTCCATCGCGTTCCTCAACTGGTGCGTTTATCGCTCATTTGTTCACTTTAGTTTTCATCTAGTTCTTTTGGGAATGTTGATACTTGTGCATAACTCCTAGAGACCCATGACTGCGAAGCTCAACAAAGTGCGGCGATTTTTTAGGTTGGCGAGAATGGGAGCGTTAAAATTGGAATCAACGTTTTCTTTTATCATAAAACACATCTTTGGAATCGCCTACTGAAACTGTTTTACAATCTTCGTCCGGCAAATTACAACTACTTCACCATTTTAAATAGTGTATGGAATGGGCATCATAATCCATGAGTGTGCCGTGTTTATCTTTCTAGTTCCATAAAACACTTATTCGGAATTGAAATCTGTATTAAAATCGCCTACCAAAACTATTTAAAAATTTTCGCCAGGCGTCGTTAAACTATACTTCACCTTTATAAATGCCATTTGGAAGGTGAATCATAATCTATGAGTGTATTGTATTTGTCTTCTCTGTTCCATAAACACTTCTTCGGAATTGAAATCTATATTAAAATAGCCTGCTAAAACTATTTTACAATTTTCGCCAGGCATTTTCTAACTGTACTCGTAATCTATTTATAATAAATTGTCGCATTTGGCTTCAAACTTAATGATCAACTATCAAAAATTGCAAACCTTGTTCAACTTTCAACATTTTATTAACGAACCTCCCCCCCCCCTTCAAGTTATCTGTCAAACACGTTTGAAAAGATCCTCACCGTGACAGTTCCTATCTACAAAACCTCTAGACAAGATTGCGTTGACAAAATTCTGGGATTGAGCGAAATAACATCCTAGTGATAATAATCATCAAATTTAAATAAGCTTATCTGTTAAAAATACTATGAATATAACGCGAATTTTCAGTCAGCTAAACAAACTGTATTCTCGTAGAAATACGTTATGACATGCAACTAAAAAAAAGAAAGAGAAAAAAGGCACCACCTTTTAGTTAAAAAACTATCGACAATAATATTAGATAAGATAATCGATACCCACGATTTTCTGCAAAAATTAACGACTTCATTTGCAGTGTTTACAGATTACTTAATAAAATGTAATAAACGAATTCTGAAATTAATTTGAATCTGAAAAATCCAGTACCATAGCTTTTCATCGTACTGGGAAATACTAAATTGGCATCACAATCATAGTTTTTCATAAGTTTCCCTAAGTTAACCCTTTGAGGCGCAACCCTTTCCCAATGCTGAAAAAAGGGCAGCCGTTGCCATCGCTCGACTTAACTACCAGCAAGATGGCGGACGATCGAAACGTTCATCGCGTGCCACAGATCTAGAGACCCTTTTTTGACGACAGCTGGCTGTGCCGCACAGCCAGCTGTCGTCAAAAAAGGGTCACTAAATCTCTGGCACGCGATGAATGTTTCAATCGTCCGCCATCTTGCTGGTAGTTAAGTCGAGCGACGGCAATGGCTGCCCTTTTTTCAGCATTGGGCAATCTATCCAGCTGTTATCGCATTCTTATATTTTTCAGCAGATGTCAGTGCTGTTAAAATTAATCCTGACCATATTTATACGGGAAATGACGTGCTAAAAAGTAAAGGATTCTCGCGGAGCTATGACACCCGCAACTATTTTTATAGCAACCATATCTATTCTTCGTGACTGGCAACAGTCAAAACGTCAGAGTTTGGTGTTCCCAGAGCGGGATCACTGCGCGTTAAAGGGTTAAAATAGTTTTCTTTCAATGCGTGTCGTGCGGTGTACTGTGGAAATTTCATCGTATGTCATGCTTCTCTTACCCAGTTACTCACTTCTGCAAATGCTGGATGCCACATTTTCCCACTTTTGGTAAAGAATGTTCCCTTCCAATCCGTTTCTTTCAACAATATTTTTATCGTTCCTTTAAACAATTCAAACAGCAAGCTATTTGTACAGGTAAAAGAATTTATGGTAAACACTTTTATTAAAAACTTCCAACGTGTGAAAATATTATGAATTTGTCAGACGTGTCGTATTGTCACTAGAAACGCGCCACAATGCAAATTTCATAGTTGATGCTCGAAAAGAAGTGGACGAAACACCGATCATAAGATTTGAAAAAGCTCAACGCAGACTGCAAAACAGTACAGCTGAACAAAAGCTTTCAATTAAATAAACATAGGTTCCAATTTTGTTGGCATGATATTGTGTTGTCCATAAAAATACACCGCATTTCTAAGTTTCGAAGCTGTAGCTCCACTGGAAGACTGAAAAAGGGTGTTCACCTGTCCACCAATTTCAGAAGACAAAAATTGAAGCATTAGCAGCCTCAACAACATTAAAAAAGTAACCAAAAATGTATACTTTTGCTTAATTATAGAAGCCGAATAGTAGCATTTTTTTTAAATTTAATTCGAAAATTCATTATGGGATCATAGCATCAAAAAATAAGTGAATAAATAAATAAGCAAAATCACAAGATGAAATAATAAAATTGATTTTTCTTTTTACTTGCTCAGAGTATTTTGCATATACACTCACACTTCTCATCCACCATAGACTGATTAAATAAGAATAATAATTATAATATTTTAGTTATTATTGTTAAACAAAAAAAATGCACTAAATGGAGTATTTAAAAGAAAAATCTGATTAGCATTATTATTTTCTATTTCTCTTGCATACTGTTACAGAATACAAAAAGTATCGTGATGACCAAAGCAGTTCTTACATAGAACCCTAGGACAGCTTCTTGCCATGCTAATAGACAGTCCTACAGAGGCTTCCAGGAATCAGTCTGATAGCGTATAAAGCTTGGAAAGGAGAGGGAAATAATGAACAAAGTCACTTGTCATTTTCCAAAAACCAAATTAGTAGCCTCGAGTAAAGGAAAAGTCACCAAATATTTGGAAATAGTATGAAAACCGCATTTTTTTAGGCCAAAAAGTTAAGTTACCCAATCTTTAATTTAGTAACAAAAATCTCATTTTTAGTTGCTAGTGTACGCCCTGCTGAAAGAAGTGTGAAGCTTTCTGAAAGTCTTCAAGAAAAGAATGAATATCAAATTAAAAAATACGCAGAGTGCCCCAAGACAAAATTTTAGGAGAGGTAGCACTCTTAAAAAAGATTCAGTATCACACAGCAATCTAAGTCAAAAACGTTGTTTTCATGCACAGGTTGATTATCACTCCACAAAAGGTCTTGAAGTATCAGTTAACTTACCTTATCATTTTTACAGTGCAACATCAATTTTCATCCAAAACAGGAAATAAATTAGAAACCTTTTGCAATACATTTTACAGTACATTTTACAGTATACCAAAAACAGTAAACTGCGTTGCGCACTTGATATCTGTTTTAAAAATCAAAAGCTGAAAATTTACAAAATACATTAAAAATCTCATTTATCATTTTTACATCTAAATAAGTCTATTCATATATTAAATTAGTAATCTGAAAAAGCCTTTCAAAAAAAAAAAAAAAATAATAATAATAATTCAAAGCTTGCTGTCACTGTAACTGTTCACAACCTCAAGAGTAAATATTAGACATATTTACTCACCCATCCTACTGAACTCTCGAATAAAAGCATAGCTATTAAAATTGCCCAAACACTTGACAATAAATTCCCAACCTATTTAAGGGTTAAAAAACGCATTATTAAAGTGATTTTTCGTTCATGAATTATTAATATTCATTTATTAAATGTCCCTATTTGAGATATTGAATTCCCTCCATTGAACATTGGTTGAATTGCTTGATAATTAACCTTCATAATTGTTAGAAATTTACAAAAGTAGCGGGTATGAATTAATGCGATAAATGAAGACTTCTTTGTTCTTTAAAATATTGAAAATGTACCTGATAAAGGAGATTTTTAAATGGAAATTTCAGTTATTTATCTTTCTCATTGTTACTTACGGGTAAATTATTTTACAGATGTTTACCATGCTCTCATGAAAGAAATCATATAAAATATCCTTATAAGCGTAATTAATCTGCAATTTTGATTATTTTCAGCATTTCTTGTAAATTGGTAGTTTTTTTTTCTTTTACTTCTCTCTTGAACCTCTATAAAGTATTCAATCCAATCTATGTTTAAAAGTTGAAATATTTTAATATACTGCTCTTAAAAGTAAGATATACCGTGCCAAATACACAAATTTTTAAGCATTTTCCAACATTCCTGTATGTCTTTTTAGCGCACTCCAAGAAAGCTTGAGCTAATTCACTACTTAAGTCTGTCTATCATTACTCTAATTTTCGTAAGAACGCATATACTGTCATGAACTGTTGTGATGTACTTGGGCGGGGAGCATTATTTTATGAATTTTAATAATAGAGGGTGACCATAATGAAAGTAGAGGTGTTTAGGGTCCTATTGTGAAAAAACTGGAAATTAGGCCAAACTTAACCGAATTTGCAGTAAATACTAATTAGACCATGGAGTCTTTATTTAAAAAAAAAATAGTTTGGATTTTCACCGCTAGGGCTAAAGTGGCGCTGTAGATCCATTTTTGGAGCAAATTAGGCATAGAAAGTACAGAAAGTCAACACTTTGTAGGCATTTTAATATTAACACCACATTTTACATTCACCTTTGTTTTTGGCATTTATCAAACATCTGAGCAATGACTCTCATAATGTAAATGCGTTATAGTGGATATGCAGTTTTTCACGGAGAAAAGAAGTGGTATTGCAACGTTTGCTATATCCCAAATAAATGTGGATAAGTTAGCCACTTTGAAGGACCGATCAACATTGCACGCGAAGCTAATCAATGAAGATCTGCTACATTCTGTAGTAGGGAATACGGCTCAGAGAACACACTTTTTGGAACATCTGCAAGGAAAGCATATTAAGCCACACATGCCAATGATGCCCATATGCTAGTAAATGTTAACTTTCTGCGCTTTATATGCCTATTTTACTCCAAAATTCATCAGCCTATCATTCTGGAATGGAAGCATCCAAAAAATGGAAAGCAAGATCTCTGAAGAGAAATCAGCCAAAAATTGTCTTCTTTTCCCTAGCGGCCTTCGCATCGAGTCTGCAAAACGCGCTGTTTTACTTTAAATTAAAACAAATAAATTTTCGATAAGTTTCTAATTACAAACAAGCTCATCTTTAGCCTAAGACTCATATTTGTTACATTTTAAAGCAAGAATTTATATGCAATATTTTTCTTTCAAGAAAGATGGTCATCTTCTCCCCCCCTCCTTTTCACTTTTATCCTTCTTGGAGGAGGAATTTCAAAATGGCCTGACATTGATTTTTAGGTATTCGTGAGTGTTGTATTGACACAGAAAGAATTTTATGGATATCTTCTATATTTTCTCTTAAATCAAACGATATATGCTGAACGATGCTTTGGACCCTTACACCCTATAGGCTTCGAATTTTGGAATTTGCTGTCTAATCCATACCGATGTTAAAGAAACCCACATCCATGTCGAATTCGTATTATTAGCTTCAGTAGTGTAGGCTAGGCGAAATATTGACACACGAAAATACGACAATACGCTCCAGTCCTTCTTATACATGAAGAAAATGTAATACACGGGGTATTTCACGCAGGACCCCCCCCCTAACTTTGAAAATAAATGACTCAATAAAAGTGATTTAAAGAAGCATGAAAACAGTATGTTTCTCAAAAAAAAAAACGTTGAAAATTGGATACAGAAGCCACATTTTTTTTTTTTTTTTTTTTTTACAAACTGCGCCGATAGATGACGCTGCAAGCGGTAAGACATATTTAAGAAAATCCGCATTGTCGCACACATGACTGCTCCATTCCCCAAAACTCTTGCAAAAGCGTCATGTCATACTCACTGGACCTCTTCCTTTCGAAAAACGATTATGATTGACGGTATAATGTGCTTTTGAAATATTTAACCACATTCAAGAACAGTTGGATGATCGTCGGCATGGTTTTTGCAAGATGGGGCTCGCCTACACCGTGCACAAGACATTTGTGACTTTCTGGACGAATAATTCGATGATAGTTATTACTTTAAACTATTCTACAGCTATGGAAAGAGGCATAGTTCATTCCCGTATTATCTCGACCTCACCCCTTTCCGTAACCCCCGAAATTTTTTTATGGCTACAGCCCTAGACTGTAGCGTGGAAAATGCGCACGTTTTGTCGATTTGATGGGATTGCTCTCGGTGTGTGAGCTGTCTTTCTAATATCCACATTACCGTTTGTAGCGCCATATATGGGTAGAATGTGTAACTAAAATTTTGAGGCTTCAGTATCAAGTTCTTGAGTTTTTTTTTATTAACATACCACGAGATCGATGTTTCTATCTGTCACCGATTTGAGCTATTCATTTTCAAAGTTAGGAATTCTTCGTGAAACACCCGTGACACCGTTGCCATCGCTCGACCCTATATATATATATATATATATATATATAGTTACACTTTACTTAAAATTACAACAAAATTATAGTTGCTTCACATGCTATCCAGCGCTTAAAAAAGCAGCATAAAAGAAAACATGCGTTTAATAATATATAGAAAATTAAATAAAACAATGCAAATGACACAATTGCACTAAAGCCCATGGAGTGCTCTTAATACAGACTAGAACCTCGGGGACGTGCTTTTAGTTGATGAATGGCAACAGATCTTCTGCATGTGGATTGGACGGGCAACGGATAACGAATTGCAGGATTTCGGAACAAAAGTTTAACTTGTTTCTTTAGTTTTGATGCACATTGGCATTATTAGTTCTTAGAATTTATGTATGTGTAAGTAATAAAGAACTTTTTTCTTTTCTTTCCCATAGGTAAGGGGGAGTCACACCTCTGAGATTTGCCTCATACAGTTAATATTGTACACTTTTACAAATATATTTAAACTGTTTTAATACTTTTCAATCAATCTTTCCAAACTACAGTCTTGAATACAATACAATACCTTGGCAAAATCTCAGGCTGTGAGTTCGAAACCTATGGTGTACTATTGTGCATTTCCCCCTCTGAAGAGGACAATGCATTTTACATTTTTTTTTTTTGTAATTTTTTGTTGTATTAACAATGACTGGCTTGGGGGGTGTTTTCTATTTAATTTTCTGTATATTATATATATATATATATATATATGTATGTATGTATGTATGTATGTATATATTGGTCCAACGTCTTTTCAAACTGTATATAAGATTTTTAAAGCAATCGATGTATATTTACTGCAGTTAGCGAGAGGACTGACCAAAATTATTTCTCTACTTCGCCAGAAAGTGTTTCTCAAGAAAAGAAAATGCTTTAAAATTGTTTGATAAACTTTCTACAGATTAAGAAAAAATATATAATAATAAACAAAATATCTCGCTGAAAAGGACAAACCACTTCAGGCGGTATTTCCTGCCTGCAATATAAAGCCTTTTCACGTAGAGTGCCTGATCATTGGTGGTACATTATACACACGTGCACTTATATCTCTGTCTTGGGAGCCGTTCATTAACTATTCGCAGTAGAAGAAAAAGTCGGAAAGCTTTTATATAGGTTGATACATTGCGCCCTATATAATAGGAAATTTTCCTAAGAAATCCTCAAAAAAGAAAAATATTGGAAGATATCTTTGTTAAAAGGATCATTAACGTAACAAAAAATGATTTCGTCCTAGGAAACTTCCACTTACTTAACCCTTTAACGCGCAGTGTTCCTGCTCTGGGAACACCAAACTCTGACGTTTTGACTGCTGCCAGTCACGAAGAATAGATTTGATGTCTATAAAAATAGTGGCGGGTGACATAGCTTCATGAGAATCCTTTATTTTTCAGCACGTCATTTCCCTTAAAAAAAAGTGTCACGATTCTTTTTAGCAGCACTGACATCTGCCGAAAAATGGAAGAATGCGAGAACAGCTGGATAGATTGCCCAATGCTGAAAAAGGGCAGCCGTTGCCATCGCTCGACTTAACTACCAGCAAGATGGCGGACGATCGAAACGTTCATCGCGTGCCGCAGATCTAGAGACCCTTTTTTTGACGCAGCTGGTTGTGTCTGGTAGTTAAGTCGAGCGATGGCAACGGCTCCCTTTTTTTCAGCATTGGGAAAGGGTTGCGCCTCAAAGGGTTAAAAGGTGAAAAGTATTTCACTTTTCAAGGTTCCAATGCCTTGTCCAACTGTTCCCCTTGTAAACAAAAAAATATACTCCGTGGATGTCTGTTTATTTTAGAACCTACGTGAATTTTTGCGCTTCTTCTCAAAAGATTTTTTTAAATTTGATTGATAAATCCAATTACTAAAATATAAATTTAATTGTAACACGAAAAAGAAATCACGCCGAACATATTTGTTTTAAAACACTTTTCCGCTCAAGTTTATTTGCCTTAGACAGTCGAGAGAAGACTAATAAACCTGTTTTATTCTCAGGGGAAATCAACAGGAGTGTCTCAATTGTCTTTCATAGTTAAAGCTAACAGGTAGGAACAAATAACACACTAAAGCACTTTTTGAATCTCTGCCCCTTGCGCCTAGACTATGAAACTCATTCTGCTTGCTTCTATACAGGATGTCCCAAAAATGTGGTAACGGGTTTTAATACCTTACTTATTAAAATTAAATAGTCAATGTAAATTTGAAAAAAAAAAATGTAAGGTAGGGAAAATCTCATTAATTTTCAAAAAGTAACTCTTTTTAACTTTATAAAAAACCCCGTACAAAAAATTCACTGTTAGTAAAATGTGCTCCATACACTAGGGGATGTACAAACTTTCAGCCTTTCATCATAAAACATCTCACAGAAATCTTATAACAAATATGGCCAGGTAGTATACATGAATTTGTAGGTAAGCATTTATTGCTAGAGAGCAAAAAAAAATTTTTTTTTTTTCCTCGCAATTTCTCTATGACCCCTGAAACGCGATCATCTGTCGCGATTTTTTCCCTTCGAGAGCCGTTGAAAAGTGGTTTAATCCTTTAACGCGCAGTGTTCCCATTCTGAGAACACCAAACTCTGACGTCTTGACTGTTGCCTGTCACGAAGAATAGATTTGATTTCTATAAAAATAGTTGTGGGTGACATAGCTCCATGGGAATCCTTTACTTTTTAGCACGTCATTTCTCGTCAAAACATTGTCACGATTCTTTTTAACAGCACTGGCATCTGCTGAAAAATGGAAGAATGCGATAACAGCTGCATAGATTGAAAAAAGGGCAGTCGTTGCCATCGCTCCACTTAACTACCAGCAAGATGGCAGATGATCGAAACGTTCACCGCGTGCCACAGATCTAGAGACCCTTTTTGACGACAGCTGGACTGTGCAGCTGTCGTCACATGATATCTTTTATTTCAATTGTGTCCAAGTGTTACTTATAAACTCGGTTTTTTTTTTTTTTTCAGAAATAATTAGCCATGTGTAGCTAAAAAGCCCGCTGCTGGCACATTTACTTATTCACATATAGTTTAATAATTTTTCTGCATTTGTGCACCAAATTTTTCAGAGACTTTCATATTTTTAAAAAAGTAATAAGAGAAATTCTGCCTTTTTGCGTAGGAAAACAGTCCAACGATACCGAAAAAGATCTCCCTCAAAGAAAAAAAGTAAAATAAAGATAAAGATAAAACGTTTGGAACAATTGGATTTTAAAAGCTTTACTTGAAATAAAAAGATTCTGTGCATATTTGCTACACTTTAAGCTGATTGACCCTATATGATTCTCTTAAAGCTGAAAAACGTGCAAAATTGCTGAAAATCGAAGATTGGGCGGATTTTCATTTCGTTTCGTTTCAAAGGCAGTTAGTTTCATTTTCTGAAAACATGATTAAAATTTCAAGGTGCCGGAGAAGCTTTCTCTTGAAGCTGAGGGTTGGAAAAAATTACTGATATTATGAACGTATAAGAATTATCAAAGTCGTAAGGAATTTTAATTTTTTTACTATTGTGTGGAAAACTTGCAAACACGGATAGTTTGGATATAGATTTGTATGAAAGAGATATAAAGAAAAAGAACAATATTAGCTGAGAGTCTGTTTTTCATCCGGAAACGACAGTTAAAAAAATTAATAACTTTTATGAGACATTCGGCAGAAACAAAGGGCTTCCGGATTCAACATTAAATTACTGAAGATTGCAAAAGGAAGAAATAAGTATGTGTTAGCATTTCTGTCCTCTCTTCATAGAGTTCTTTAAATGCCCTTGCACGTGCAGTTTTTGAGGAGGGAGAGAGATTACGATGTTGCCAAAAGATCTACTTTTATTTTAGTTTTATTTTAAGTTTGAAAGCCCGCAGTGGCCCAGTCCGTTGAAGCTCCATTCCCTATCCGAACACAGGAAATGAAGCAGCAAAAACCTTAGCGCTTAGGAGAGTGAAAACCACTTTCAGTTAAACCGCTGAGGGATCTAGTTCGCTTAAGGAAGCTGATGTTCGTCAAAATCTGTCATGGCTCCTACGTTCTCCAAGTTAAAACGATGCTCTGGGATTGCCAATCCGGGGGCAAGTCTCTCATTTGTATTGGTTGAAAAATAGGCGACCCAGTACTGCGCGACATGGGCTCACCTATTGGATACCCATATAATAAAGAGGGAAATATTTCTGGACTTAATCGTAGCCACTACCTACCGGCAAGTGCCTGACGTTTAAAAGAAAAAGAAGAATTAGACTTGATCATGTTCTAATCTTAGAAATAAAAAATAAATTGCATTTCGTTGCTAGCAATCTGCTTCATTAGATCATTTTTATTGGTTGTTGTATGTCCGTTTAAAATTTTCAAATACGTCCAGGGAAACATTTTATCCCAAATCGGGCAATATATAGGGAAAAGTTACGAGCCTTGTCAATCATTTGCAACTGACAACATATATGCAAATTTTTGACAGGAAGAGAAAAAAGCATTTCCACGCTTATTGTTTAATAAACTTATCGTGCTACCAGATTTCCTTTCATTTGCTGCAGTCGTTTGTATGTGATAAGAGCAAAAGATTCCACAATTTTCAAAATCTAGCGTTTGTGTGATTATGGCAACGCTACACAAGGATGATCTGCCAAGAATGGGGGTGTCTTGGTAGGAACATTTTCTAAAGGGTTCTAATGCGTATTAACGCTACACAAGGATGATCTACCAAGAATGGGGGTGTCTTGGTAGGAAAATTTTCTAAAGGGTTCTAATGCGTATTCACGTTACACCTGGAGAAAACCTACCAAAACTCCAGACCGTTAGATCTACAGCCGCATGATGGGCCTGGAACCCTCACACTTCGACCGTCTACCATTTTCAGTGACATAACCACTGTGCCATGGGGAGGCCTCCGAAATCTAAAACCTGAAAACATTTCAATGCTCAAATTTTTATTTTAAGTAACTTTTTTATTTTATTTTGAGTTTAGTGACCACATAACATGCAACTGAATTCACTTCAATCGCTTGAGACCGCTTCACGTGTTGTGTAAAAGAAAAAAAAAAAAAGAAAAAGGGCCAGCAAACCGACCGACAGACAAGGGGGGAAAAGGACAGATATTTTATTTTATTTATTTATTTATTCTGAAGGTCATTTTGAATTCTGATGCGCTTGAATCGGATATAAATTTAAAAAAAAAGAAAGAAAAAGAAGAAATCAAATTTAGAAATATGTACACGCAAAACTCACATTTTTTTTTTTTTTTCGTAGATGTACTTGTATTTATTTTTGCAGGGTATTTCTCAAATGGCCGTTCATGAAAAAAGCTGTAAATTCTCTGAATAAAAAATAATGCAAACATAAGTACTCATTTATGACTAGATTTAATTTAATAATTGCCTCCATCATGCCGAGTAAATAAGTCACTCAAAACGGTAGACGGCTGAAGTGTGAAGGTCCCGGGTATGGGTCCCATCGCGCGGTTGCAGATCTAACGGTCTGGTGTTTTCGTCGGTTTTCTCCAGATGTAACGTGAATACCCATTGCAGCCCCTTAGAAAGTGCTCCGACCAAGCTCCCCCCTCCCCCCATCCTAGGCAGATCGACCAAGCGTATAGTTGGCATAACTACACAAACAAATCAATTTAATAATTTTGACAAAATAAGACCTTGTGGTGTACAATTAGATTCTACAGTAGGTCTGAATACAAAATAGAACATTCTACAATTTTTGGAGCTACGTGAGGTACTTTCATACGCTCATGCTTCTTTCAAATTTGTTTCATTTGAAATTTAGATAGTTTATTTAGTAAAATTAAGGTTCTGACTATTTTGTGACTGACGATATCGCTAAGCTGTGTGCATTTTTTAAAACATATCTCTGGCGCCAAGTTCGGTAATATTTTGCCAAAAGTCCCCATATTTAGTGACTGTAGATACAATTTGAACATAGCCCAAACAATGACTGCCCATAATGTATCGAAAGTCTTTTGGGCGATCCTGTAAATAAACTGTTCAGTTGATTACAACCAAAAGGGTGGTAAAGAGAGGTTCACAAACAGATGTTACTACTATCCTGAACACATATTTCAATATTCTGCGATCAATTGTTTTTGAGCGTGCGAGATGCGTTCAAAGTACATAGGTACATGCACAGGCCACGTCAAAGTTAGTCAGAACGGATGGTATGTAAGTACGTACATACTCGTCACAACTTATCAAAGTAGATTTAAGGATGGAAATTATCGAAATTAAAAATAAATAAGCTTACGTTTAAATGCAAACTCCAAAATCTAAAAACAAATAAATTAAAAAAAATTTATTTACTATACCTTTGTAATCGATATTTTTAAATACTTAAAGTATAAAACATACCTATATATAAATATGCGGGGATGTAGGTGTTTGTTTTTCAATCGAAAATTTCAACATTTATAACTCTTTTATAAATTATAAAAATGATTAGCAATCAAATGTAAAAGAAATAGCAACTCAGTAATTGTTTGAGAGTGCACGAGATTGTTTCCTTACATTTGCAATATTTATAAAAATGTTTCACGTACACTATATACATAAAAAATCAGTGACTAATCAACAACGTGTTTAATTCAGTTATAATCAAATACATTCTTCATTATTTCAATCAGTCATATTATGTTTAACTTCATTTAAATTTATTCATCACTCCAACTTTATATTTTGTTAACACAGTAATAATTGTTCAAAAAAGACAAAAATAGAACAAACAAAATTCATAGTATTTGAGAATAATAAAAATAGTACATCACTTAGATTTAAAGATCAAACATTGTCCATATTTAATAGTAAAATCCAGTGTTGGATTTCCAAAATCACCCTTTCATTCAAATAATATGTATTGCGTTTGTAAACAGTTTTATAGATGCTTAATGAATACTTTATTTTACAAACTCAAAAAAAAATTACATTTTTGCATTTCATTTTAAGAACATGAAATTTGAAAGCCTTCAAATAACTGTACATTAACTTTTAATTTTAATGCAAAGAATCCAGGAGAAAAACCCTACCCCCCCCCCCCATACACTTACACACTCTTTTTTTTTTCTTGTCAAAAACCGACCGTCATTTTAATTCGCATTTGAAAGATAGCTTTATATGACATATTGAGTCAGACAAGTTGGTTCCAGGTGACATTCCAAAAAAGAAGGAGGTAGATGGTCGGAATGAAAACACAGGAAGAGAATTAAAAAAAGATGCACAAAATTCAGGAAATAATCAGTCTCAAATTGTTTTTGCATCTATCTAAAAATAAACAGCAGCGTAAATACTTATGATTGCTTTCATGGCCACTTCACACGATATGTACTTTACAAAACATTTCAAGCCAAAATATAACATCTTATGAATAAATATATATATATACAAAAATATCAATTTCAAAATTTTGTGAACACGTTTCATATTTAACAATGAGAATTTCAGACATATTTTTAAATTAAGAAACATATTTTAAATACTTTATTTGCTGTTAAAATTAAAACTTAATAGCTTTTCTATTTTCACGTTTTACAGTTAGTTTCAGAAAAAAAATTTTTATTTCGTTTACATAAAAGTTTATTAGTAATGTTTCATGTAATTTTAATTTTTAAAAATAATAATAAATAAATATTTATTAGTTTTCATCATTTAGCTTAAAAAGTATTTAGAAATATGTTATAAGTTTCTAAAATTCATTATAATCCCCGCTATAAACACGTTTATTGTACACTTCATTTGTATAAATAAAGTTAATATATATTACTTAAACTTCCTTACTCAATCTTATTTGTATTTTAAAATGTTAAAACTTCTGCATATAGGAACTTCGAAAGTTTTTAATTATAATATTTTTATAATAAAAATCTCATTCTTTATTTATAATAAACTTTTCTTCCTAGAGCTTTTAAAAATATTTATCAGTTTTTAAAATTTTATCATTACTTCAAACATTTTTACATTTCATGTTTTGTAAAGCATGAAGTTTAACAGGAAGAATTATTGGTCGACGGTTTTAAGATACTTTTAAATGTAAATTATCGAACTCCTCAACGCACTGGGAGATAATACGCAAATTCAATAAAAATGACAACACATGACATGTTAAGATTTAAACTTATGAAAACTTTCCCAAGCATATACTTAAAAAAATCAAATACCTTTTAGAGCTTTCAGAATTATTTCAATTTTCATCAATAAGGTGGAAAAAACTTTTTCCTACCTCATAATCAAGGAATGTTCATTTCCAAAAGTCCTTAACTAGTGAGATGAAAACCATAAAAATTTTTTATTTATTTGTATCTTTATTTTTTGGCAACGGGACTAGAAGCGTAAAACGAATATACTTCCGCACCCACAGATAATTTGGATTTCAGTGATATCTTCCGCGAGCGATATTTTGACCGGCCGCCTCTCACGTGACAAAACACTGCCACCTAGTGTGGATTTAGAGCACCCTTTTTCTCATTTGTCTCCATCATTGTTTGTTTATTTAAACGTGGATTTTTTTAAATGCAAGTTTACAATCCATATGTGACTCTCTCTCTCTCTCTCTCTCTCTCTCTCTTTCTTTTTTTTTTTTTTTTTGAGTTCCAAGATAAGTTTTTTGTTCCTCTATTTCGTCAATGTTCACAAAATATTGGAAAAGTTTTTTGAAAAAAAAATTGTCTTTTTTTTCACGAGAAAATTCTTAATAGTTTTTTGTAGGAAGCGAAGAAAATCGTGTAATGGGTAAATTGTATTTTTCTTTTTAATTTAGCACGAGATGTGTTATTGGTAATGAAAAGTACAAGTATAAAAGGATTTCATGTTGTTTCTTGATGTTATATTTCTCTCAAATGGTGGTTTTGAGAGAAATGGTCATATTTCTCTCAAAAACACTTAGGGATATTAGAAGTATACCAAAACAACTAGGAAAAACATAGATCGCAAAAGCAATTTTCATGCTCCAGATTATAATCGTTTAAAAAGAAGGTTTGGATCAGTACAATTTTCGACTGCTTTTTTTAAAACATCAATATCATATAAGATAAAGCATTAACGTAGCATGGTAGACAAAATATCGTATCTTCGCGAATGATGCAAATTTCAGGTAAAAACGCATAATTTACTCAGATCCAGTTAAGAAGCATGACTAGCGCTTCAGTGCTTAATTTCAGGAGTTTATTAATTGGTGCACGAAAACTTATGTATGTCTGACTAATGTATCCTTGTGTATCTCTGGCTTGTCCTTGTTTACTTTATAATTCTTGAAAATATTTTTAAAATCTATTTTGAGATACCCTGCATTTGTACATGGATGAGATGAAATACGACTGTGTATATTTGTATTTTTTTCTTTCGAAACTAGACAGATTAATTCTATATATTCACGGGATTTTCTTATTATTTTACTCTTATTTAGAAAAGCGAAACGAAACTCTAAAGTACTGAGATAACTGGATGGGAGCTTTGCTTAATTATACATTTAAAAATGAAAGGTAAATCAAGCCGAATGCATTTGTTATAAGGCACTTTCCAACGCTATATCATTTGAATGTATGCTACTGAAACGAGCTGTCAACCTATCAATGCCCACAGGATACCAATAGACCTTTGAATCGCGGTGGTTGCGCCGTGAAACCTTATTTCAGAGCTGTAATTGCTAGTCAAAAAATATGAATAAATGGTCCCAAAGCTGAAAAATTGCAGCCGTTGCCACGAAGAAGTTTTCTTACACAGCTGGCTGCGCGTAGCCGTATGATGAGGTCAGCGAGTTCTCGGGCTCTCAATCCCACAGAGCACTAGTGGAATGCTCTAGGAAGAGCCATTGCAAGCCGACAACCCCTTCCAAGGACCCATTAGGCTTTAAAAATCGACGCTTTTGGAAGTATAGAGCTCATTGTGATAGGCACAGGTAGCCACACCTCTTATTAGCCGAAGCAGTAAAGAGATCTACTCTAAAGAGAAGCACACCCTGTCTTGACGAATGTTACTCGCATTTGCATATCAGCCTACATTTAACTGTCGCACAAATATTTTTGTTACCATCTCCTGCTATGGGGTATTGGTAAGACCTAATTTCCTTGCACTAAGTCCATTCTTTCTCAAAACAAAAATAAATAAAAATAAAATAAAAATAATATATATATATATATATATATATATATATATATATATAATAGCTTACTTACGTAAAGTGAAATCCCAAGATAATCCAATGATAAAGTGAAAAAAATATAAAAAAATAAAAAAGTAGATAGCACATGGTGCCAATTAACGAGCTTATACCGGATAAGTGTTTAAATATAGCCTTTCAAGGCAATGAAAGAGTGGAAAAATTGAATATAAAGCGCCAAATTAGATTTGGTGTGCTTTTAAGCCTAATCACATGTAATCAGAAATAGACGGAAAATGGAATTAATATTGAAATGGTGTGCTCTATCATCAGGCGCCACCGCACACACATTTCAATTGAATCGAAAAAAACAATAATAGCTAGGTTTCTGCAAGTTACCTGACCAAAATTAGGGTCCTTTTGTAACTTGGGGGCGCGACCGTAGCTATTAGAAATAAACAACGAGGAAGTGGACCGACACGAAGATCAAAGCTCAGTAATGGAGGCAGTATTAGTGCATGTTGCCTATATATATCCTTTTTTATGTTGTTTTTAACTTTACTTCAGAAATATCCCTGTATTGACAACTACTTCTCGTGAAATCTTACTATGTTACACCACGTTTCTATTTGTACTAGGCAGAGTATATATTTTGTGCGGGACGGGCAAACTTTTCTGACACTGGATTGTCTTAAGAAACAAATCGCTCCTCCATCATATGATTTATCGGAACCGCAGGAATCGGTCGATAAGACTGATTGTTGCCTCAGACTTCAAAACTGTTATTTTCTGTGGACACTAATAAATATTTCGTGGCTCTTGATGGATTCACTCAATTATTTCGGAAAAGAAATTTTCTGTCATTTTCTCACCGATATTCCAAGACAGGCATCTGTTGTTTTCTAACATAAAGTTTTCATTTGTTTTCTCCGTTCGTTTATTTATTTATATATTTTCACCACGACCTTTCTTGAATCGAGTACGACGGAGGATTTTTACACTAATCGGAGCGTCTTCCCATTGAAAAAAAAAAAAATCCATTCCATAGGCGGTGATTAAAAAACGCCGTCCAACACAAAAGCATTTTAGTGCCAAATTTCGTGATGCGTCGTCGTCAGACTTATCAAGAAAACTATGATTAGTAATGAAATTTTGCGAGACCCTGTAAAAGAGCTTAAAATGTTCATTTCCATCCTTTAATATTCATCCTTTACATATAGAACGTTTATTCACTTACTATATAGTGCTTGAAAAGGATTAATGCCTCTAAACTGCCACAGACTGTGATGTATTGGAAGTCTTTTGCGTGCTCCTATGCAAGAACTATAAATGCTACAGACACAATTTTCGAAAATGAATGTAATATTAGGACCAGACAGCACAGCAAACTTGCATCAAACTTGCAGCAAGCTTGATTTATCAAGTCAATAAGCTTGAATTAAGCTTGAAAATTCCAATCGTGTAAGCTTGAATCAAATGTTCTAGTTTACACTTGCCCAGCTTGCATTAAGCTTGACATTTCAAGCTTGAATCAAGATTGAGATTTCAAGCTTAATTTCAAGCTTAAAAATTTTTCCCAAAAAAAATTTTTTTTAATACACGGAGCGCCCGCTGGCTAACGCGCCCCACATAATTTATTTTTCCGCGCATTTCCCCCCCTCTACGCTGAAATTTCAATTTAATTTAATCTGTTTCCATAGAGTGTTCGTCGCTGGGATAGAACCCGGGCCCTTTGGCTTCGTAGTCGAGCACGCTATCCATTCCGCCACCGTAGCCTTGTGCAGCTATGACTAAAGTTTGAAGTGACTTACCACGCTGTTTTCTCACCTAATTGATAAGTGGGCGATGTGTTATTTGTTTCTTTTATTTTTCCATGGGATGCATCAGAATTAAAATAATGCATCAAAATAAATTAAATTAAAATCAAAAACACGTTTTAAAATTTTCAGTACCGCAACACTCATGAAGCAATACTGCTGGCCAAAATCGAGACAAACGACTGATTTTGAAATCAATTTCGTAGTATAATTTTATTTTATTTTGAAGAATTTCCATATTTGGAAATATAGAATGGGTTTACTTAACACAAATTTTGTGTTAAGTAATCTGAAGTGAAAGAAACAGATAGTTAAATGTTACTTCGAAATACTATATCACAGTTGCTAACATGTATGGAATACAAACACTTTAGTCATTTTTGTAAATATTTCTTAAAATAACAAGTAATTGAAAATTTTTGTTATTTTTTAACGCTAAAAATTCTCTTTACAAATGTGGTTATTTTCCTACATATTGGTATGCTATATTGATATAGAGCATTTCGAAGAATTAAAAATAAGTTTAAATTAATTTATACAAATGTAAATTTGAATTATTTTCATTGTTCATACTTTATAATTAAAAAAATTATTTAACTTCTCAATTTTTTTTATCCTTTGTAATTTTATTTTAGAGTTACAAAAGTGTAAGATGTATTTTTTTGGGGCCCTAAAATCTGTAGGCCCTGGGCAGTTGCCCCGTTTGCCCTGCAGGTAATATGGCACTGGTAATATAAAATAAAACACATCTTTTACGAACTTTCAGCAAATATTAGGACGCTAGACAATTAATGTCCATTCTCTTTCACAGATGGCGACATCAACGCTCCTTTAAAAAGGAAAAATCACGCGAGTATCAATTTTCAAGCTTAAATCAAACTGTATTTAAACTTGACAATTCAACTTGACTCCTGCAAGCTTGCTGCCAGCTTAGAATGAGTTGAACTGTCAAGCTTGCATTAGTGCGTCAAATTCAAAGAAATGTCAAACTTGATTTAAGCTTATGTGCTGTCTGTGGGGGAGGGGACAAAATGCTCCCTATTGTATAAATCTATAATATCATTTTCAAGTAAGTGATATCTGAATTTTCTTAAATTTTAGGGGGAGGGGAATCGCCCCCTCTTGCTCTTAGTAAGTTACGCCTATGTTACAGTCTATGGAGAGAAATACTTTAAAAAGTGCCAGATACCACTGGGGCCGAGAATAAAATGTTTCGCTGAAGTTTGCAATTTTTAATGATTAATCACCAAGTTTGGCGCAAAAATATTATACCTGAAAACTGAACCAAGCTTGGCAATACTATCTTCCAAATTTGGCTAGAAACTTGCAATGATATTTATAAAGGTGAAGTATAGTTAGAATACTCCTGATGAAAATTGTTAAACAGTTTTGGTAAGCGATTTTCATAAGTCTTCAAAACTGAACCAAGCTTAGCAATATCTTCCAAATTTGGCTAGAAACAGGCAAATGCGATAGTTCATTACATAGGAAAATTATAGTTACCTGGTGAAGATTGTTAACCGTTTTTGTTGGCGATTTTAATATAGATTTTAATTCCAAAGAAATGTTTTATGGAACAGAAAAAGCACATTTACGGATTATGATGACAATTCATTCCAAACAGTATCTGTAAAGGTAAAGTACTGTTGGAAAATCCTTGGCGAAGAAGCACGGATAAATTTATGCTGGTCGCGTGACTGTTACTTACAATACTCATTTCCCGTTCAATCGAATGCACCGTTTTGACTCTAGCCCACTTTCAAGAATTCGCGTCCATATGCCGTAATGTATAAGTATTCTTTTTCGTAGCCTTGTATAAACCTATACACCCTTTTAATACTGGTCGTACAAGTGTGGTCTATATAATATATGTAACAAATTTCAACTCAATCGAATGCAGAAGTTGGTAACTATCTTGTTCACTGTCATACATGCACACGCATCACCGTCAAAAATAGCCTGAATGAATTCCGAACACTTAAAAATGTGTAAATACATCAAAATCTCATATTCGATATTTTTTCATTATTAAACTACTTACATGGTACATATTCGGAAAACAAAATTATTCATCTGCTGGTGGTCACATTCAGGCGCGTAGCCAGAAACATTTTTCAGGGGGGAGGATATGCGCCTGGAAAATTTTTCGGGGGGGGGGGGATATGAACTTATATGTGGAATAAATAGACGGAATTTCATCACTAATCCAAAAAATTCGGGGGGGGGGCGGGATATATCCCGATATGCCCTCCCCTGGTCACATTAACCCTTTAACGCGCAGTGTTCCCACTCTGGGAACACCAAACTCTGACGTTTTGACTGCTGCCAGTCACGAAGAATAGATTTGATTTCTATAAAAATAGTTGCGGGTAACATAGCTCTACGAGAATCCTTTACTTTTTAGCACGTCATTTCCCGTAAAAAAATTGTCACCATTATTTTTAACAGCACTGACATCTGCTGAAAAATGGAAGAATACGAGGAACAGCTGGATAGATTGCGCAGTGCTGAAAAAAAGGCAGCCGTTGCCATCACTCGACTTAACTACCAACAAGATGGCGGACGATCGAATCGTTCATCGGGTGCCACAGATCTAGAGACCCTTTTTTGGCGACAGCAGGCTGTGCGCGGTCACAGCCAGCTGCGTCAAAAAAGGGTCTCTAGATCTGTGGCACGCGATGAACGTTTCGATCGTCCGCCATCTTGCTGGTAGTTAAGTCGAGCGATGGCAACGGCTGCCCTTTTTTCAGCATTGGGAAAGGATTGCGCCTCAAAGGGTTAATATGACCAAGGACTGTAATTGTCACTGCATGAACTGTCATACATGAATGCATATTAAGACATTTAGAAACGTTGTAATTTTTAAATAGCGTATAATTAATAGCGTTTGCAAAACCATATCGTCGTTCTCAAACCAATATATGCTATGTGCAAAAAATTTATTTATTTTAACCAGTTTTTATTGGCAGTTACTATTTGACAATATTCTCGCTGATTTACATGTTTTTTTTTTTAAGCGATCACAGTTCACCGTATAATGCTTAGAGTCACATAGAAGTCTTTTTATGCGAAAATTTGGGTAGTAAACTTGTCAAATTGTCGAAATCTCAAAAAAAAAAGTGCACGCAGCAGATAAAATAAATAGAAGAATTTGTGAAAAAACACATAAAATGTTACTTATAACATGATACGATTGTTTTACAGTTCCCTTTGTTCCGTGAGACAAAGGCCTTTGACTGAGGAAGACCGAAAGAATTTTTGATCGAAACGATCGTGTCGTGTTTCAAACATTTTATGTGTGTTTTTTTTTACAAAGTTTTTATTTATTTTATAGTTTAACACCAGTATTTTGAATGTTTTTTTCCGTATAGCAGATATTAATTTGACTATGACAAGATAATGTTCTGTAAGCCAAAAATACTGAGTTCTGAAAAATTAAAAACAAAGTATATCTCGTGTTAATAATTCCTTTCCTTTTACAGCTGGGAAACTTATTTTAAACATTAATAAAATGCTAAATAAAAGCAGCCAACATTTTCCTAAGACTTCATAAATTATAAATATTTTTCATTAACATTTTTCATCAGCTGCAGCTTTCGACGAGTAAATTTTATTGAAAGAAATCATAAACCATCGAGTGAAAAAATAACTTTTATCTCTACAATATTTTTTCACCGCCATAGAGATTACTGTCAGAAGCTGATGTATTGGAATTTAATGATCTTTACCACTATAGTTGTACAGAAATTCTATTTTGTATAGAAATTGATTTCTTTTTAATAGGAGCTTGCTATGAATTAATTTCCTTTTTCATTAAAATGCTTGATGTTAAATTTAGTGTTAATCGATTATAAGAGATAACTGGCTGAATAATCAAATCATCCGCTTATATTTTACAAATCTGAAAGTTAGCCTGATACTCGTAACGAAAAAACAAATCATGTCAAATTCATAGAATACTGAACAATTTCCAACACAATTAAAGGATTTGCGGCGAAAAAGGAAGTGGCTCCATCTACGGGAGTTTGGAGGTTCGGAGTTATATATAGTAAGAAACATTTGCATATATATATATATATATATATATATATATATATATCTTTCGTTCGGTATCAAAATAGTGTAGATCTTGCGTTACTATAGAAACGAAGCAGCCTGTTGCGGTAGTTTCTGTTGAATCCCCAAACGTTTCGTACGGTTTTCCGCAAACTTGAATAGTTTGTTTGTTTGTTTGCCAGGAGAGGGTAGCTCACGTCAAAAATGTGTCGTTTAGAGCTATACATGTCTTTCCTGGAGTTTCCCGTAGCCATATGGATCCTCATCAGAAGGTGTTGGATTCCTGAATGTGAATACTGATACCCTCCCCCCCCAGAAACTGCTTGAGACCACCGAGAGGACTTTCGGTTGCCCACGCATTTCACTTGCACGTTCACCGCATGTACACGGTGAACGGTGGTCTAAAGTGGTACGTGGAATCGAGCCCTCAGTCTTCCGATTTCGAGTCCATCGCCTCAACCATTAAGCCACCACGGCTCGTAAAAGAAAAGAAAAAAAAAAGAAAACTGAACTAGTTGGAACTACCTCCTATTTGCAGAAAACTCTTCACTGCAAAGTGAATAAGACAAAGAACGCAAAAGAAACGGCATTAAGGAATTTATTCCAGTCTACGCTCCTGGAACATAATACATGTATGTATGGCAAAGTCCCTGTAAAAGAACTACCTGTGTTGCCTTCATCCGAACGTGTTGTGATGAAAACGATTGCCTATGAATAGTTGTAGCTAGGAATATTTTCACCAATTGTCTTTGTTACTTTGATATCGTCTTCACCCAGCGCAAGAGACTTAGAGTGTAAATATCCAACATATTAGACTTTATAGCCTTCTGTATGTTGTCAAATTCAATATAGAGCAACAAAATGCCGATATATCCAATAATTCATGCAATTGTTACAGTATACAAACGATGTATAGGGTACCCAAGAATTGTTGGACACTTTACAAAATGAAATAAAATAAAAACTAATTAAGTACGAACCGGTATTTGAATGATGCTTGATTTACAAAAATGCTGGGTTTTCGTTTCTTATAATTCTGTATTTAAAAAATCTGATAGGTGGCGCTAGGTGCCAAGGACATTCTCGAGAGATTCAGAAGAACGCGGCAGACATGGCGACTGTGTGGCAAAGGTTTGGCGATGTGACTTTTCTACAGGACGGCGCACCTCTACATGGGTCGACGTCTGTGCGCAATTGCTCCAATCAACATTTCACAAACAGATGTACTGACCACGGTGGTCCAATTCAGTGGCCTCCTCGATCGTCAGATTTCCCCTCTTGGAATTGTTTCATGTGAGGTTATGTCAAATATACTGTTTACAGGACTACATGCCCTAATATACAGAACTCAAGCAGCGAAATCATCCATAACTCATCAGATGCTTTCAAATACTTCGGATGAAATTGAATACTGTTTAGAGGTTGTACGATCCACCAATGCAATTAGTCATTTTAGCGCTACTGTGTTTAGAATTTCTTTTATTTAATTTTATAAAGTGTCCAACAGTTCTCGGGCACCTGTACATTCAATAAATCGAATGAAGAATAAGGGTGAGCATTGAAAATTTCAAAGTCATGTCAAAATGAATATGCAGCCGACCCATTAATAAGTCGACAATTATAGAAGCATAAAAAATGTTAACCAGCTTATTTATGGGACAATTAGAACTCGAGATATCACTCAGGTTCAGATGAGTTTTAAATATAAATATAATACCTTTAAATTTTACAGTAATTGATAAATATTAATGGCATTTAGTAAACAAGCAAACTGAAATCATAAACACTTTTCATGTTCCTTAGAAAATATAAGAATAAGGGAATAATCATTGTCAATTAATTCCGCCTAGTTCCCTTACATTTTATTTTTTCCCCAAAAAGATAGAAGAAAATTTGGAAAAATTCCTAGTACTAGGGTGCTATGCATATTATTATTTTTTCAAACCTTGAATCTTTAAAACAGGTGTTTATATTCCTTCCTAAATTCAACAGCTTTAGTTAGGTGCGTAGCACCCACAGGACACTGTTTGGAACATTCGAGAATTTTTTGAAGGCAGTTTAATCTACATAATGACTCTTCATCCACGGTTAGCTTTCTTCTATTATAGCCACTAATTTTGAAAAATGAAGCAAATCGACATTGTCGACATGTATCTTGCACTTAAAATAAACAAAAGATGTCTACATGAAAAATGAAATCTACGAATATATTCTGCATAGTTAAAAAATAAAAGTACAAAATTTTAAAAAATGAAACATATTAAATTGTATTTTAAAATTTGAAGAAGTGAAAAAAAAAAACTCACACGTTTTCGAGGTTTGCTTACCAGGGAAGCACGGTTCATTACAACAAATGTGTCTTCTAGAGCTGCATAGGCACCTTCCTGGAGTTTCCCGTGACAATTAGGATCCTCATCAAAAGGAAGGTAACTTCTGAATATTGGCAACTCGGAAACATGTAGCGACGGCCGAGAAGACTTTCGGAAGCATGGATTCAGCATGCACGCTCAACGGAAGTGCACGGTGGTCTTCAGTGGTATGTGCTGGAATCAGAAAGTGGAAATATACTGGAGAGCGCATCGCTATTCAAAACCCGTTGGAAAAGTGAGGAAAAATTAAACCATGTAATTTGTGTCAGGAAAATGAAGAGAGAGGCTAGACTTGTGGTACATCACTAAATTTGGCGAGTGGTAAGCGTAAACCACAAGCGAAATGTACTGCCAACGCACGCACTATAAACACTCATGGCGTAAGGAGACTATTTCAATACGTGCACCCGCTCTATGTTGAGCATTACACGATTGGTAGCCCCCCTAAGGGAACCCCAATGGGCCGCCGCATTGACAGCAAACCTTCTCGAGGAGTCTCAAAGAGGCCCTCATCAGGTTGCGCGGGGCTTGCCTAGCGGGTGGTAAACGGTAACCCTTGCCCGTCTCCCCACATTAGAGGAGGCAGTGCTGGCACCCAGACCAGCGGGGCAGGACGAGCCCGGCCCACTGTCCACCCGTCATCACTACAACGACCGTCGCACCAATAGGAGAACTCAGGACACCAGAGAGCACGATACTCGTGCAGCATAGACACCATAGGTTTCCTCTGTCCATTGACAGGAAGGAGGTCACAACCACGGTCGGGGGGGCTCGCCCTCCGTTCGGCATGGTTCACCTGTTAGTTATTTGCTCCATGCTTGTGCATGGCCTGCAAGAACCCTTTTGCGGGGTGGAATACCGCGAGAACAGCGGTTTTCCTGAAATACATGCACCACCAGTATTTCGAACTTTATGCACCACCAATGAAGGACTCATTCGTCCTTCCTTGAAATACATGCACCACCAGTATTTCTAAATATGCACCACCAGTATTTGATGCCGGCCGCCTGGCCGGGCATCTTTGGGAGATACATGCACCACCAGTATTCCCTAGCAAATTCGAGAGGCAAATACATGCACCACCAGTATTTGACTTTGTTAGATACATGCACCACCAAGTATCTATCCCCCACCAGCTATCTCTGGTTTGGGGAAGCGCTCACTCTTTTCTCTAAGTTGCCCGTTAACTTAGTGAGTCTCCTAGCGCGTCGAGGAAGCGGGACAGGGCCTCGCGCCCTTTTTCGCTCCGCACGTAGTTATTGAATGTCGAGGCATCCAATTTCGGGCAGAACCGATTTCTCAGTTCCTGTAACCCAGGGCATTGGGCTACGATGTGCAGACTGTCGGCGGGACTTGTCAGGGGGCAGAAGTTGCAATTCCTTGTCTCCTTTACGGAGAACCGTCGAAAATAGGCCGGGAAGGGACCATGGTCCGTCACGACCCAGTTCACCTTCCTACTTTTCCAAGTTCTCTTTTCGCTCACCGTCGGAAAGATCGAACGTGTAAAACGTCCGACTTCTGCTTCTTCCCACCTTTTCTGCCACAGTTTCCTGGCTTCAGTCCTCATGGAGTACTTCACGCTCCTTATCGAACTCTTTACTCTCTCGTCTACTGATGGTTTCTGTGTTCCACTCTTCGCCAGAGCATCGGCTTCCTCGTTTCCCCAGGTTCCGACATGTGCCTTCACCCAGTGGAAGCGGATCCGCCTTTCTCCGATTTCGGAGTGGATAGCTGCAACCATTGCATTTCTGCAGTTCAGCCTTGAGAGAGCTTGGAGCGAGGACTGGCTGTCCGTATAGACGTCCAAGGTTTCTGTGCTTCGACAGAGTGGGTCCTGCAGACCTTTGAGGATCGCGACGAGTTCGGCCTGGAATACACTTCCGTTGTCCGACAACCTGTAGTGGCCGTCCGAGATTCTCTTATGACCACTGTACAGGACGTATCCTGATCCCACTTTGCCATTGAGCCTAGACCCATCCGTGAAGAGCTCTAGTCCCTTCCTCCGTGGGCCCAGGGTGTCCCAGCTGATAAACGGACTCCTGCTCGGGTGTGTACCCCATCGTGGAAGTTCGCCCTCTACTTCGGAGGGTTCTATTCTCGTATCTCCGAACTGGATCGATTGACCCTGCTTTCGGAGTCTCGAGATGAGCGCTTCTTTCTCCACCTGTAGGTCTAGTGGTAGGAGGCCAGCAAGGACACAGAGCGCGGCACTGCTTGTTGTGCGGTAACACTTTGTTATCGCCAGCAGTATAATCCTTTGCACCTGCATTAGGTGCGTCCGCATTCGCTCTGTTCCTCCATCCCACCAGGCTCCGCAGGCATAAAGAGCTACGCGCTCCATTCCACGTTTATAGAGGTTCTTCAACACAGTCCCGCTAAGTCCGTTGCCGGGCCTTGTTAGGCTGTGGAGTCTCACTACGTATCTCGCCAGCAGTTGCTTGAGGTGTGCGACGTGTGCCATGGAATTCATCTTTTGATTGAGCACCACTCCCAGCACCTTCAGCTCTGACTGAAATTTTACTATACTACCCCCGAAACGGATTACCGGGGCAGTGCGGGGAGGCCGCACTCGCCCCATTCGACGCAGGGGTCGTACGTGAAGCCCGACCGTTTTGGCTGGGCTGAACTCCAATTTGTGGAGTTCGCTCCATTTCTGAAGGATAGTGAGAGCTTCAGTCGCCTTGCGGCTGCACTGATGCGCGTTGGGAGCATCAATTACCACAACGAAGTCGTCCGCATAAGCCTGCAGATAGACTCCAACAGGAAGCTTGAGCTTAAGAGCCGAGTTCGCTACGATGTTCCACAGCAGGGGTCCAGAGTTGGATCCCTGCGGACATCCTCTATTGTAGCTATGGACAACCTCCGATCCTCCTGAACGGTAGACTACCTCCCTCATTGTTAGGAAACTACTCACCATCCTGTACAGATTCTTTGGGCACCCTGTCTGACCCAACAGGTATAGTATGGAAGGCCACCATACATTATTGAAGGCGCTTTTAACGTCTAAGGAAATCAGACATGTGTCGTTCCCCAGAGCTGCGTTGACCTCGACTGACTTATAAATAGCAGAGATGGCTTCCTCCGCACCCGTCCCCGGCGTGAACCCGTATTGGGTCTTCGCCAGGTGACCACCTGTATGGAGGTGGTGCTGGAGGCGTTCTACCACAAGCCTGTCTAGAATTTTGCTCCATGCCGACAGGAGACAAATCGGTCGATAGCTCGATGGGTCCGAACTGTCTTTTCCTTCCTTGTTAAAGAGAACCAAACTTGCCCTTTTCCATACTGGAGGGAATGTACCTAATTCGAGGCACTTATTAAAATTTCCAAGAATAGTTCCTTGTTGGTCTCAATGGCCAACTGAACAATTTCTAGAGGTATACCGTCCAGTCCCATAGCTTTGCCCTTATTAAGGGCGCTCAGAGCTGCTTCGAGTTCCTTCATGGTGAACGGTGGATCGTCGTCTCCGAGATCCGGCTTCGACGCTCTTATTTCCCTCTGTTCCGGAGTGTCGTCCTCCGGCACATCCTGCGGGAAGTGGTGTTTGAGTAGCTTGCCCACGGCTTCTGCGTGCGTGTTCGCGGTACCATCCCCTGTGATGGCACCTAGGAGGAAAGGAGAATTACGTTTCCCCTTTATCCAACCGTAGTGGGCTCCGAAGGGTTGCCTAGGATCGACGGCATCGAGATACTGTTTCCAGTAGTCCCATTTTGCTCGTCTTACAGCTCTGTTAAATTGAGCTTTTTCCTTCCTATAGGCCACCTCCAGAACCTTTCTACAGTCGGGGTCATCAGTGCAGCGTTGGAACCTCCTCCTTTTCGCTGTCACCTTCCTCCGGTGGATCGCTAGCTCGAGCGTCCACCACGAATTCGCACGTCTGGGCCGGTGGACTTCGCTGCCATTGGGCCGGCTCCTCGGAGCACAACTCGCCCACATGGCCTCTGTCACCTTTTCCACGCAGTAGTCGACTCTGTTCTCTCGAACACAGTCAACAGAATATTCAGAGAGCTTGCGGTCAAGCAGCTGTCTTACTTTGGGAATGTAGAGCTTATTAAGCCTTATTCTCTTTGACTGCTCCAACCCTCTGTTCCGGAGTGTCGTCCTCCGGCACATCCTGCGGGAAGTGGTGTTTGAGTAGCTTGCCCACGGCTTCTGCGTGCGTGTTCGCGGTACGATCCCCTGTGATGGCACCTAGGAGGAAAGGAGAATTACGTTTCCCCTTTATCCAACCGTAGTGGGCTCCGAAGGGTTGCCTAGGATCGACGGCATCGAGATACTGTTTCCAGTAGTCCCATTTTGCTCGTCTTACAGCTCTGTTAAATTGAGCTTTTTCCTTCCTATAGGCCACCTCCAGAACCTTTCTACAGTCGGGGTCATCAGTGCAGCGTTGGAACCTCCTCCTTTTCGCTGTCACCTTCCTCCGGTGGATCGCTAGCTCGAGCGTCCACCACGAATTCGCACGTCTGGGCCGGTGGACTTCGCTGCCATTGGGCCGGCTCCTCGGAGCACAACTCGCCCACATGGCCTCTGTCACCTTTTCCACGCAGTAGTCGACTCTGTTCTCTCGAACACAGTCAACAGAATATTTAGAGAGCTTGCGGTCAAGCAGCTGTCTTACTTTGGGAATGTAGAGCTTATTAAGCCTTATTCTCTTTGACTGCTCCAACCCTCTGTTCCGGAGTGTCGTCCTCCGGCACATCCTGCGGGAAGTGGTGTTTGAGTAGCTTGCCCACGGCTTCTGCGTGCGTGTTCGCGGTACCATCCCCTGTGATGGCACCTAGGAGGAAAGGAGAATTACGTTTCCCCTTTATCCAACCGTAGTGGGCTCCGAAGGGTTGCCTAGGATCGACGGCATCGAGATACTGTTCCAGTAGTCCCATTTTGCTCGTCTTACAGCTCTGTTAAATTGAGCTTTTTCCTTCCTATAGGCCACCTCCAGAACCTTTCTACAGTCGGGGTCATCAGTGCAGCGTTGGAACCTCCTCCTTTTCGCTGTCACCTTCCTCCGGTGGATCGCTAGCTCGAGCGTCCACGACGAATTCGCACGTCTGGGCCGGTGGACTTCGCTGCCATTGGGCCGGCTCCTTGGAGCACAACTCGCCCACATGGCCTCTGTCACCTTTTCCACGCAGTAGTCGACTCTGTTCTCTCGAACCCAGTCAACAGAATATTCAGAGAGCTTGCGGTCAAGCAGCTGTCTTACTTTGGGAATGTAGAGCTTATTAAGCCTTATTCTCTTTGACTGCTCCAACCTTTCTTCACCGATGTGAAGGGTTGTGACAATTCTGAGATGGTCTGTACCTGACTCGAGGTCGACCAATTCCCATTTCTCTACCTGAAGTTCACCCTGTAGGCGGGCTACTGACAGGTCTATCCAACTGGAGCCTCGTACGCTCTGGAACGTCGGGTCCGATTCTGGATCATTTAGCAAGTTCAAGTCATTTGCCAGAAGGAACTCAAAGATGGTGTCACCCCGGGTGTCCTCGGTGTTACATGGGTTACCCCATGCTGTATGTTTCGCATTGAAATCGCCCAGTAGGATCAGAGAAGGGTTAGCATTGACCAAAGCTTGCAGACAATCCATCTGCTCGGTAACATCCTCGTTGGGAGACAGATAGCATGTTGCTACCGTTAATGAGCCACTGTCCGTGTCCAGACCTATTGCTACGATGTCCTTGGTTAGCAGCTTTACGATAAATTGCAATCTGGGGTTGCTTACGATTATCGCTGCTCGTCCATTTGGACTATGAACCACCGGACGTGAGTTAGGCATCCCGCCCACTCTTCCCCCGTCTTTCAGGAGGTAGGGTTCTTGGACACAGACTAGATCGTATTGATCTAGGTCTCCTTGGAGGATGGCAGAAGCCGCGAGACTTCTCCCGACATTCTGTTGCGCAATGGTGAGACTACCCATAGTTAGTCTTCTTTTTAAGCATCGACACTTCATAGATCCTTGTTGGGCAATTCTCTGCTTTTGCAGAGTGGTCTACACTCACTACGTTTCTCCCGGCATTCCGCCTGTTCCGAGCCTCGCAGATGTGGCATCTAGAGCAGGCTATACAGTCCTTGCTCACGTGCCCTTTAGCTCCGCAGTTCAGACAGCGTTTCCGGGCTTTACAAGTAGTGCTTAAGTGACCGTACTCTCCACAACGGAAACACTGAGTAGCCCTTAGGTTTTCCACCACCTTTATCTTACACCAGTCCATGGTTATGCGTTCCTGACTCAGTATTGCATGGAAGACTTTAGGGGGTACCTCCACTATAACGTGGCGTGTATCCCTCTTTTTGATGGAGTACCTGATGGTAATCTCATCACTTGCCAAGCCCTCCTCTTGGCCCCGAATGGCATCGACAACGGCTCGGTCGTCGAGTTCCCATGGAACATCTACCAAGCAAAGTTGGGGGTTTCTGCGGACCGGTTTCCTTACGGTAACCTTATCTTTCAGCTTATCGCTGGCCGAGATCTGCCTGATTAAGATATCTAGGTCTTCCTCGGTCTCAGTCCGTATTTTCATACCCCCATTCTTCGCCTTACGGGTCCACAGGACTTTGGCGCCCAGTTTCACTGGGTTCACCTCCCTGCATACTAAGTCCCTTACGCACACACCTTCCTTGGCTGCGTCGACGAACATCACGTGTTCGGACGCGGTGCTATTCCTAGGCGGGGTCGCTATTGTGACATGTGATGTACAACCACTGGCGCCTGTCACCTGCGCATCTGTGGAGGGTTGAGTTGGGGCGTCTGAGATTGTCCCATCCACGTCCGCCTCTGACGTTTGGATGGGGGGATCTGTGGCATTTTGACTACACCCACTAGCGCTTGCCACTTGCGCTTCTGTGGGTGGTGAGGTGATGGCAACTGAAATGGGCGGCCCCACAACGCTTGCCACCTGTGCGTACGTGGGTTTCTCAGCACGGAGAGCCGCAATCTGATCCCGCAGTTTCGCCTGTGTAAGGCTATTCCTAACGAACAGCTCATACATGTCCATGACCCGCCTCATGACGGCTTTTCGATCAACGGACTTCAGGGGTCCCTGCAGGTCTATTGCTACAAGTAGCAATAACTCTCTGGCCCTTAGCCTCTCAATCTCCTCCTTTACATACCGCGCGGGCATGCCGGGGAGACTGTCGCAGAAGTTTTCCACTTCCGCTACGGCACTACCAAGAGACATATTCACCAATCAAAAGCAATGTGAGCGCAAATAGTGCACACTACAGTCGGTACACTAGCGTCGTATCTACCAGGTCTCAATACCCTCTTTTAGAATCGCTCTGCTTAGCCACCACTCGGGTGCCCGACCGGAACGACGAGGACGTGAGAGCAGTCAGAAATTGGTAATGTGACGGATAGACTCTGGGCCGTTGTCCGCCACAAAAAACAAGCAAATATCGCACTTGTACGAGCCAATCTCTATGACCTCCCGGTCACTCATGGCGTAAGGAAAATATCGCTAAGGCTTGATGAATTCAGATACATTGAAATATTCTTCATTTATAAAAGTACTTTTTAAAAATATGGGGAAAAATACTCTCATGTGAAATGTTATACCAGAACCTTTCACAAATCATAAACTTCATGCATATACAGAGCAGCTGCGTGCCTACTTATCTTAAAATTTAAACGATGAAAACGGAAATGAGCACAAATGCTCCATAGAAAAAAAATTACGAGAGTTGCATGCGCAAGAGATATAGCCACAAGTAGGCTGATTTAACAAGTGCGGATTACCAAAGCGCTCTCTATTCCTTTCATCTGCTCTATTTGTGGAATCGAAACCGCAACCTTCTGGTTAGCAATCCAACGCCTTAACTATACTGGGCCACCACGGCCAACAATTTTGAGGTTTGATATTACTGCGAGTATAGTCCTAAAAATAATAATAAAATTTTCCAGTATGATTGGTAATTATTTCTGACTACCTGTTGATTATGCAGGCTCCAACTAAAATAATTTAAATTTAGAGTCATCACGCCATCTCTTTCATCCTCCCCCCCCCTCCAAAAAAAATGTCAGATGCAGAAGTCGAAAAAACATCCTACCTGTAAACATAATCATGCTCCACACTTTGAAATCAGGTGTACTTTATATCTTCAGTGAAATAATTGTCTATTTGCTATTTTCAACGCGTAAATTTGAATTGAAAATATCATTGAACAATGTGGGATAAAACATTTTCATCAAAAATAGCATATTTTTTACCGCCTCCAATATCACTGTCATAAACTGATATATTGCAATTTAATGGCATATATCGCCTCTTTGAGGTTTCTTCACTTGAAACAGAAGATTATATTTTTGTCGCATCCTATCGAAATTTTTTCTTTTGTATCGATGAACATCATTGTAGAATTTGAGACTGATCGATTGCACCCACCTAGATGAATCATATGCATCATAAAGATGAGATGTTCTCAGCTCTCAGGAGCGAAAGTGACACAGATGCGCGCTCGGAATTCAACCCTTTCAAAGCGTTTTTTTTTTTTTTTTTTTTTTTTTTTACAATATGCTTCATTATTTTTAAACAAAAACAGACATTTTCGGTTATAGACAGATTAAAATAAACATTTTTTATTAAAGCTAAAATAAACCACGCCTTAACCATCTTGTGCCAATGGTCGCAAATACTCTACCATTCTTTAAACCTACTTTCTTACAGAAAAAATGCTTCGAAATGTAGTTTTGGGTTCATAAAAGCATTAACTGTACTTTTAATTAATAAACAGTTGTAGTTTTGCTCCATAATTTGAGAATCCTCTAGAGATTGGAGGTTTGCTGTTCCTGACAATTAGATCACGATCATAAAGGAGGTCACACCAGGATCTGCACTGACATAACTATTTAGCGAGAGCACATACGGATACACAGATTTAACGTGCACCTTCAAGGATTATTAATATACAGCTTAAACTACCGTTTGTTTGTTCGCTGTCGCTTTCACAGCCCTCTTGCTAACCGCGTAGCAGAGCCACATAGCTCCGGGAAGAGAGAAGTTGAACGGCTTCTGTTTTATTTTATTGAGCCTTAGTGGGAAGAAACCGACTTTAATCGAGGTATAATAACTTTGAACTTTGTCTCCTCATGAGAGACCAGCACCTGGATTGACACCCCAGAGATAGTGTTTCAACACTGAGGACATTACAGTCACGACAGATTTTACGTTTATCAGCTTTCTTAAGCGTACATGATCCCACAGTAATTCAGAGGAAAGAGGTTATCACCCAGAAATTAAAATAAACTATAACTGTACGTAAGAGGCGAAAACATTAAGATAATTCTTCACAACCACACTCAGTAATAGACGAAAAAATGTGCCTTTGATGAAACTTTCAGAAAAAAAAAATTATGTATGGAATGGTACAACAAAAATTTTCAAGGAGTGACCCATTTTGAAAATTTTCGGATTTTCAAATTTTCGGAATACTTTTTCTGAAAGTTTAAAGCTGCCATTGATATATTGTTAATTACAGTGCAGGATGCAGATCTTAAGAGAATCTTTCTTAAGCGTACATGATCCCACAGCAATTCAGAGGAAAGAGGTTATCACCCAGAAATTAAAATAAACTATATCTGTACGTAAGAGGCGAAAACATTAGGATAATTCTTCACAACCACACTCAGTAATAGACGAAAAACTGTGCCTTTGATGAAACTTTCAGAAAAAAAAAATATGTATGGAATGGTACAACAAAAATTTTCAAGGAGTGACACATTTTGAAAATTTTCGGATTTTCAAATTTTCGGATTTCGGAATACTTTTTCTGAAAGTTTAAAGCTGCCATTGGTACATTGTTAATTACAGTGCAGGATGCAGATCTTAAGAGAATCTTTAAATTTCTTAAATCATTGTCATAATTCATTATTTCTATTTTTATACCGAAATTGGTTTTTAAACAACATTCTTAACAAAAAATGAACAGTTCCTTGAAATCTGTATATATTTAAAAATATAGAAATATCGAATACATTCTTGCTTATGTTGAAAGTAGCTGTCAGATTTTCCAGCGATTTATTAATATTTATACTGCATTATAAGTCAACTGAAAGTCAATGAGTGATCATTAATAACGTAACCAAATGAATGTCTTTATAAGCGAAAACATAAATCAAAGTAAATGAGCTAAGGATGAAAAGGAAAAGTGGCGAAAGCTACTCATGTTTAGCAGACTCTTATATTCAAAACTTCAGATTTCTTGGCCATTAAAGATTTAAATGCGCTATTATATTCATCTTGTTACAGTTAATATGGATAAAATGCTCGTGATTGGAAAGTTAATTAAATGACTTTAAAATCTTCTAATTGCATTCTGCCTATGTTTGTGTAAAATGATAGTCTTTGATAAAATCACAAAATGCCATCAATCATGTTTTTTTTTCTAAGCTTTTTCAGTTTCTTACTTTAAAAAATTCTTTCAGCCATGCAATTTCACAACGCAAATTTTATTTATCTTTTCCCATTATAAAAAGTATAAATTTAATAAAAAGACCACATCGAGTGCAATCAATTTTTTATATTCTACAGCACAAAACAAATGTTTTTTATCGCATTTAAAAGAACTTTTAAAATATCGCAGCACTGGTAGTCATTTCTTCAAATTATCACATTGTTAAACAATTTATTTCACTTAACATTCTTTGGGCTTTTATGTTTCAGTGCATATTTGTGGAGTTTTTGAAGATTATTTTCTTTTGAAAAGCAGCGATTCCAAAAATATTCTAACGAAATTCAAATGCTTCAAATGTGTTCTTCGGTATCATTACAAGGAAGCAGTTATAAATAAGTAGTACTCCAAACATTGATTGAAGGAAATGCCAGATTTGAATTTATCAGGGGCGGCCCTAGGGTACGTGACACCTCCCTTCAAACGTAAAAAAGGCGACCTCTTTTATGCAACTGATCAAGTTTTTTTCCAGTTTTTGAGTTCGAAGATGGTGCCCAATGCGATGCTTACCTGGCTTACCTTGCCAGGTCGCCCCTGGAATCTATTCTGTTTAGGGCCAATCAAAAGAAATCGAGTATGGCTCGAATGATAATAATGTTAGTAGGTATGTGTTCAGAAGTGCCCTCTATTGAGAATCAGGATGGAACAATGCAAACGTTCACCGCAGTGACAATTTTCTGTTAGACGAACTCGAAATGAGGTCAACAAGTCTTCTGTGCGTCACCAACTGTGGCAGCCGGGTAGTAGAAACAATGAGTTACTGTGTATTTTTTCATTGAACCACAACTGATGCACAGCAGTGCGTGGAATCTTTTCAAAAATTGAAGCTCGCCATCAAGTCCAAACGCCAAGGAATATTGACGGACAGCCATCAATCTGTTTCATGATAATACCCAACCACATATTGCCAAGGATATTTCGACCATCTTGAAAAGTTTTTCTGGGAAGCTCTTACACATCTTCGGCTTAGATCTCTCTCCATGTTATTTCCATCTTTTTAGCCCTTTGACGTGCGGTAGTTGCGCGTGATGTGTGTGCCGAAAGTAGTAGAATAAGGAACGAAATAGATGTTTTTATATTTAACTGTTAACTATCTTATTTAAAAAGCCAGAGAAATCAACATTTCTACATGCAGAATATTCATGAAAACATGTGACAGTTCATTACTTTAAATAATTAAAAGAATTAAAAGCAATTTAACTGTTTTTAAAATAAAGGTTTATTCCCTGAATCAACACCTTAAACGTATTTTACCAACAGTTCATCGTATTAAGTTCATAATTTTATGAGTTGGGATGTCTTGCGATAAAGCAAATCTTAAAAATCTCATTTTAAGATTTTCTCAGACAAATCGCAGAAAAAAAATTACTTCAATAGTATGCTTTACCTATGAAATCATGAAATATTAAAATTCGTGTGACTCAAGTTCTAAGCAAAATAGCAACAAGATTCAAGTGATTTAGTGATCAAGTGAAGATTTTATACGATATCCAACTGATTTAGAAAGCTGAAACATCAAGTTTCTATACTAAGCCACAAATAGAAAATTAGATTTATGTACCAAAATTGCATGTTAAAGGTACCTTAAATGTTTTTAAAATAACAGTATATCAAAATTCAGAATTGGTTACATATCTTCGATATAAACGTCTAAGAATCCCATTAAATAAAAAAAAGCTATTTATCTGTGAAGAGCGAGTAATTGTAAAATTTTAGCACATAGTCATTGAAAAAGCGCACAGACTCCGGTAATTTAACTTGCTTTGACTGTCAGTTTGTGTTTCATTGTACAAGGAGTTTACAGTTCATAGAAAATGACTTGCATAACGCTCATTATCAAAGTGAGCTTAAGAATTTACAGAAAGCCTCTAATACGCTGAGTAACAAGTATTATTAAAGTCTGCTAGAGATCATTAATAACTTAGCTCAATGGAGTCCTTAATGTAAACACATAAATCAAGGTTGTGCACAAAATGTGGCAACAATGAGGAAGACTGCTTATGCAAAAATACGGAAGCTTCCTGAATTCAAAACTTAACAGAATTTCCTTGCCCTTATGTGCCATCACGCATGATGATAAATCTCAATTTCTAAGCGTGGCTTAGATAAAATAGTCTGGAATAGGAAATTGGGTAACTAATGTCAAAAACCTGTAGATCGATGAATGTAAAAAGAAAGTATTTTTTTATAAAAATATTAAGATAAAGATTTATAATAAAGAGAGAAATTTTACGACATTTTAAATTTTCTTTGCTTCAATTTGGCAGTTTTTTTAAGGAAAGAAAAAGGTTAGAATTTTTGTTTTAACAACAAATGGTTTGTTCTCATGATCTCCAGTTAGAGAAATGATTTCTTTTTTTCTGTTAAAGATGAGGTTTTTTCCTTATATTTACTTTGTTTCATAAAAACCATAAATTTAATTTTTGAAAAAGAATATTTTTTCCCTCTAGGATAAATTATTCCCGACGATGTCTTTAGTAACTTTTTAATAATCATTACAAAGCGTGTAAAAAAAGCGCCGAAAAATCTGGTGTTTAAATCAATTAAAACAAACTTATATAAAATATATGGATAATAATATATTTAACTCTACGTGTGAATTGGGAGACGCGTGGCTATTTCGCAGAGTTTTATATGTATATATATACGAGACGTATATCTATAATAAAAATTGACTTATTTTTAATATTTGGCTTTTACTTATTCTTGTTTTGTTTGACAAGCATTCTCTCTCTTTCCTTTTTCATTTTGACCTTTCTTATTCAATAATATGCTATTTATTACCATTGCAAATGTTATGCGGTTTCATGTGCAAAATTGTTTATATTTTCTGCAGAAAATAACAGAAGATGAGGCATTTAGAGGACCTCCTTAAACCCCTCTAAAATTGAGTCGCCTTCTACTCTCGCCTTTGTCTGATTCCCTCCTTTTTTTTTCTTTTTTTTAAGTCTTCAATTCCCCTCCTTTCATTGTCCTTTATTTCTCTTTCAATTTAGCTTCTCTTTTGCTTTTTAGTTCTTTGAAATGGGTTGAAAAGAAATAAAGAAAACTTGTACACTCTTTTAAATTTTAATTGTTTCTTATCATGAGTTACAAATTATTCAAACTTAAAAATAGCCAAGGCTGTTAGACTTAGGTTCACGGCAAACATTTTGTTCCGGCATCTCATTGTTGCAAGCTAAGGCGGCCATTTTTTTTTAAATCAAAAATATAAACAGCTTGTTTCAAAATTAATAAATTAGTTTTTAGCTTATATTTTCGGTCATTAATTGGAACTATTTATACTAATTTAAAAGTTTATTATAGGAGCATTTAGGAATATAGTATTAATTATGTATAACTGCATACAAATTTTACCACATCACAGTAAAAATATAGAAATAAATATTTTTTTTTCTGATATGCTGTTTAGACCTTTCCTAACTGTAAAAAACTGAAGTTTTCAGGAATGCATTAGTTTCTTGATAGTTTTGAAACAAAATAAAGAAAACGGATTCATAAACAGATAAAAATTAATATTATGTTTCCTGTTATGTTTAATCTTTCCAACTAATGTCTGAAAATATAGCCAAAAATAATACAAATATTGTTTAAAAACTATTTTTGACGGTGAGTATTTATTATATATTCATTATGTGTTTTATATACTTCATTATGTAATTGCTCTCAAATAAAGTATCTTTATAGAAACTAAAAATATAAAAGTCAAATATTTATCAAATTGAAACAAAAATTATGTCTAGAATTTATGCTAAAGCAGCTTTACAAGACACTCAAATGCTCTTTAAAAGTATTTTCCTTTCGCAAATCTTTTAAATATCAATTTTCAAACCGAATATACCACTTGAAATAAAAAACAACAATTTTATTGCAAAGCTTTAAGTTAAAAATAAGAAAGAAACTTTTATAAAAACGATTTTAAAATGTTCGATAAGCAAACTCTTATCTTCTTTTAATACTGTATTAAAACGGATCTATAGTTAAGTTATGTTATATTATTAAGTTAAAAGGATTGATACTCTCATCGAATAAAATGTACAATGCATTACATTTAAGTAACTCTTATCGCATGAAAGAAACCATTTTGTTTTGTAATAATAATGACGAGGCAAAAGCGAAACTTACACTTTAATTCTTCTTATTGAAATAATGCAATATCTTCCATTTTATGAATGGACTTAACACCCTATTTTAGAAAGAAATGTCGCAACAGTTTGTACGTTTTCAATTGCATTTTTTTATATTAGAAATGCATGCATATATATATACAATCGTGAAAAAGGGGATATATCGCTGATAAGCCTTCAGAAAATGTCGATTATGTAACACTTCTCAACTTCTTCGATCTTATGCTGCTGCTTAATAAGTAGGTAACCTAATAAAAACTCTCAAAATATGTAGATGTACATATAGACGGCTGCGTGGCCGCACAGCCAGCTGTGTCAGAAAACTTCTTTAGCTCTCTGGCACCAGTTGGGCGATAAGTTAAATGGATCGATGGCAACGGCTGTATTTTTACTTTCCGAACATGTACCATGTAAGGAAAGTATTGTAATCATGAAAAAATTCGACTTCGAGATTTTGGTGTTTTTACACGTTTTGAGGGCTTCTGAATCCATTTATGCTATTTTTACAAGATGTATGTATGTATGTGTGTATGTGTGTGGTGTGTGTGTATGTGTGTTTGTGTGTATGTGAGTGAACACGATAGCTCCTGAACGGAGCATTCGATTGAGCTCAAATTGGATATATATGTCATAAACCACCGTCGCAAGACCGGTATTGATTTTGGTGTGTATAGGACTTATAGTTTTTCTACAGGGCTACGACAAAGATTTCTTTTACATTATGGCCTATGGGGGGAATTTCTTGAAAGTGCGCTAGCGTTTAAACGGTAGATTCGATTGAGCTCAAATTGGGTATATATGTTATAAACCACCGTTGCAAGACCGGTATTGATTTTGGTGTGTATAGGACTTATAGTTTTTCTACAGGGCTACGACAAAGATTTCTTTTACATTATGGCCTATGGGGGGAATTTCTTGAAAGTGCGCTAGCGTTTAAACGGTAGATTGGATTGAGCTCAAATTGGGTATACATGTTATAAACCACCGTTGCAAGACCGGTATTGATTTTGGTGTGTATAGGACTTATAGTTTTTCTACAGGGCTACGACAAAGATTTCTTTTACATTATGGCCTATGGGGGGAATTTCTTGAAAGTGCACTAGCGTTTAAACGATACATTCGATTGAGCTCAAATTCGGTATACATGTTATAAACCACCATCCTAAGACCGGTATTGATTTTGGTGTGTATAGGACTTATAGTTCTCCTAAAGGGCTACGACAAAACTTTCTTTTATGTTATGGCATAATGGCATATGGGGAGAAATTCTTGAAAGTGCGCAAGCGTTTAAACGGTGCATTCGATTGAGTTTCAATTTGGTATATATGTTTGAATTATTCATCGATTAAAATTTATTTAAGTGCTTGGTAATGATCTTAATCGAAGTGTTCGGAAAGTCGAGTGGAGTCACTCCAGATTTTTTTAGAGTTGGGACCATTTAACCATTTTTGGTATTTACGTATTATTCCCGCCAAATTAATTTTTCGTCAAATGTGCTAGCAAACTGTTGCCAATCGCATTCCAAACCATTCATAATTTCATGTGCCTGGCATTTATTTTGGCCAAAAATCGCTCGTCTTGGCAGACCGCCGGGATAATGCGTAAGTACCTCATTTTTTTATTCGACTAGTAATGAAAGCGCTGAAATAAAGTGTTTTTACGGGGCAAACAACGCGCTTCGAAGGGTTATATGACTGCTGTGATCGAGATTGTTGTCACAAAATGTTAAGGTAGAGCGGAAACTGCTGGGAATAGAGCGAACATTCAAAGACCCACCGGTGAATCACTGGAATGAACAGTTTAAAGCATGTAAAACTTTAAGTGCATAATTTAATCACTATGATCAAGACCACAAGCTATGAATGATTCCTTCGTTTGTCCTACTATGTACGTCATATCTTTAATGGTGCATATTCTTTAGTAAATTTCAATGAGAGATTCTAATTTTAATCTATTTGAAATAGATGCACGCTTAACAGTGATTGCTCGTACATCAGCCCCACAGTGGCCTAGTTCGTGTAAGCTCGATTCCACTAGAATATGGAAAGTGAAGCAGCGTTGACTACGGTCAGTGCTTCAAAGGGTGACACTTCTTTAAGACTGGACTGTTGTGTGACTGTGTACGGTGAAGGGAGCTGGTGTACATAAAGTATGTTAGTGGCTCAAACGTCCTCCATGTGAATTGATACTTCTAGGGGTGCCAGTGCTGGTGCAGGTCTCTCGCGTAGAATTGGTTCCAAATCAGGAGATGCCATCCCCCAAGAGATTATGTCGCAGTAAACCCTAAGGGTCGGATCGCTCCTCTGGTTAAAATCAACATCAACAGCATTCTAACGTATTGAAATTCCTTGCGTTCCTGCTAAAAAAAATAATAGTCGGTTTATATGCACTATTTGCAACTGGGTACAAGTAAAATCTGTAGCAACAGCATGCGTATGCATCTCGTAACAACCAATGCCTATGTACGGCAATCAGAGTATGGACGGACAGGCGAACAAATTGAAATCCTAAAAACGTTTAAACTTTGGAAAGATCTATAAAAGGCGGAAATAATTTATCCAACGGCTGTTTATGCGAAGCGGATTCATGGTGGAATCGTTGAGTATTTTTCTTGCAACGTAGAAAATTGGCGTACTGCTTTTGCAATACGAGAAGCTGCGCCACTGAATGGATTATCGATTTTTTTCTTTAAACTTTCAGTATGGATTTCGATAACATTCCCCTTTACTACTTTTCTCTGCAATAAAGGTTTCTAGAAATGTCTTTTAGAATAGAGAAAGGATGTTGGGGTTTCTTTTTCTTGCGTGTTCTGTTAAAGACGCGCAGGATTGAAATGACTGACAGCTAGATGTACGGAATTTTTACGCAAATAAAAAACAGAAATTTCACTAAAATTTTCGTAAATTACTTATAAAGCATTTTTATAACCTTTCAAAAATATTAGATGTTTTCTAATATTAGAACACATCTTTCCGTGATTCTATATTCTTTATTTTCTTATAGAAGAATTTTAACAACAAAACCTATAGTGTCCTACTAATAATATATTCAAGAATAGCAGGACGTTATCATTTTTGCTCTGTAGACAGAAAATGTCCAGCAAAGAAGATAATGAACGTGTCAAGCCATTTGAAGCCAAAAGTTAAATGCATCTTTATGAATGCATGAATGCAATCAAAATGCGTAAGAAGTGTGAAGTATTTTCACGTTCTCACGCGCAAAGAAATGGTTTCAAAAGGTTTCATGCAAAATAACTGCATTTTCAACATTTCTGTTTTAGAGTCAGTCGTTCTGTCCGTAGACACGACATTATAATTATTACTGGAGAAACTTTCTGTGTCTACCTTATTTGTTGGGCTCCAAAGGCTCTGTAAAGCTTTTTCAGGAAAGGTTGGAAAAGAATAATTAGATCACAATATGTCCTTTAACATTGAGATCTTCATTCCTGTCTGTTTATTGTAACATTATTCGATGAAAATGGGTGTACCCATCAATGATCTCATTTTGAAGAAGTGCTCTGAAGAAAGGAGTTTTTGAAAATCTTCCGAGCAGTACGGTTTAGATTTGGTGGACATACTTGAAGAAAAAGATGGGCAAAATAATTGACCAATGTGAAAATAGGTTTCATTTGTCGAATTTAATTTCATCTGCAAAGAAAGCCTATTGAAATTTTTTTCAAATCCGGTTTTTAGCTTTGCGTTTTAGATCCAAATCCCCACAATTTGTTCTTCAAGAGTTGCTTTCAAGCATTCTAATTTGTTCAACAAATTGAGAGAAAGTAGGTGACTTGAATCTTCTAACCCGTTGATTAATTACTTTAATTTCGGGCACAGCTCAGATATGAAGCTATTTGACTCTTGAGTTTACGTTTGAAAGATTCCTTAACGTAGTTTTCTTTCTTGAAAGACACACAAACTATATTTTGCATTTATTCACAAATATAAGAAATTTTCGCTTAAATTCGCGTCTATTCACAAATTGCTTATGATTCGCATCTATTCGCAATGATAAGGAAATTTAGCATGAATTCGCATGTATTTCGTAAAAACGGAAATTCTGCACTTTTACTTTTTACCCTTTATAGAATGGGGGGGGGGGTAAACACTGAATAAATGTTGCCACTGATGTGGCATTATTAATAAGAATTTTGCATAGCGTTTTTATTAGTCGTTTATTTCTAAACTCATATGAGATTACGTATCTCTCATTCCTTAAAACTAAATTATCATTAAACTGTTTATTTATTGCAAAAGGCTAGGAGGTATCTGTTTTGGGACGTAGCAGAACGTAAATCTTTAATCGTTTATTACACTTTGGAAACTAAAATATCTTTGCAGAAAAACTACACAGAAAAAGAAAAAAATTGTGTTAAAAAATGCTGGCTTTAAAAAAAAACAAATTTTTAAAAACTTGTAAAACACATACATATGGTAGTCATAAAAACTTACAGCACGCTTGGTACAATTTTTCTTGCTGTTACTTTTTATCCTAACAGTTGTCTTTAAATTTAGATAATTGTAACTACCACTTTTTTATTGGGGGTTTATATTCTATCCCCTTATATTCTATCCCCCCACAGCTGGCTGTGCCCGCACAGCCAGCTGTGTCAAAAAAGGGTCTCTAGATCTGTGGCACGCGATGAACGTTTCGATCGTCCGCCATCTTGCTGGTAGTTAAGTTGAGCGATGGCAACGGCTGCCCTTTTTCCAGCATTGGGCAATCTATCCAGCTGTTCTCTCATTCTTCCATTTTCCAGCAGATGCCAGTGCTGTTAAAAATAATCATTTTTTTACTGGAAATGACGTGCAAAAAAATAAAGGATTCTCGTGGAGCTATGTCACCCGCAACTATTTTTATAGAAATCAAATCTATTCTTCGTGACTGGCAACAGTCAAAACGTCAGAGTTCGATGTTCCCATAGTGGGAACACTGCGCTTTAAAGGGTTAAAATAGTTTAAGGGATGCTTATATTTGCCTACTATAATTGTGTGTGTTTTAAAAGATGGTATGTACACCCGAACGCGAAGCTTTCAATTAGGCGATGTGTCTTGGACGAACGCATCATAACGTCAAGACACCATGTATATAACGAACGTATCCGCTCTTATATTAAACGAGGAATGTTTGTGTGTGTGTGTGTGTGTGTGTGTGTGTGTGTATGTCCGAGCGATCTCGAAAACTGCTCTAAGGATTCTTTTTAAATTTCGTACCTGGGGGTTTTTTGGGCCCCTGAAACGATTGAGCTAGGTGAATTAATTGAAAAAACTCTAAAACGCTCAAAATTTAAAATTTAAAATTTTTGGACGGTAGCGCCATCTATTGAGCGTTTGAAAAACACACTGGATGCAATCTTCCTAAAAGGGACGCTCAAATAAGATTAGGGCGGATTAAAAAATACACGCCATCGATATATAATAGTAAAAATTAATTTCGCAAAGAAACAAAATAAATGGAACTTGATATTCAGTACACAGACAAATAAATATTTTAGTAACTAGATATATTACACCATTCAGCTACATAAATTTGTTAAGAATTAAAAAGTTATTTTTATTTCAAAATATCGTCCTGGCAACCAGCGAAAGAAAAAGAGAAAAGAGTCTTCGTTGCCATCCCCGCAAGCACCTTGATGGAATATACGTAAATAATTTAATAATTCTTAATTCGTAGTTATTAATACAAAACTATTCGTAAATCTTATGTGAAAAATTGCCTGAATTTATTACAATTATCCTTTTGTAACTAACGTAAAGCTAAATGTATTTTCGCGTATATACTAAAACAATAAAGATTTTTCATGTGTTTTATTGATCCATATGATGCGAATTTCAAAAGTGCATAAAAGTTTCAGCTTAGCCGAATACTTTAAATGAAAATGACACCTTTTTCAGCCATTCACAGTAAGTAAAAAGATCCTGTAACGTAACATGAAAATTCCATTTTTTTTTTTTTAAATAACGGCACTAGGTTGAATTCTATTTTAACTGCCTTATTCCGCCAAGTTGACGATAAATATTTAAATGTAGTTACCCTGATGATTTTTTTTTTTTTTTTTTTTACTTCCTTGTACGTAGTATAAGGAAGTAATGTGATCCCGAAAAATTTTGGGGGCCAAATTTCGACAAAAAAACCGATTTTGACTACCTCTAAATTTAATTTTAAAATTTTTTTCGATGCATCTCATCGTAGGCTAGCATGCACGATCCTATTAACGCGTCTGCAACTCATTTTGACCAGTGGCGAGTCTACTGTGGCCGATTTTTCCATGCCGTCTGTACGTACGTACGTACGTATGTATGTAACTCGCATATCTCAAAAACTATTGGTCGTAGAATGTTGAGATTTGATATTTAGGATTGTTCTATGATCTAGTTGTGCACCTCCCCTTTTGGTGGCAATCGAATGGATAGTTTATGTACAGGACCGCCCAAAAGATTCGAAATACATTACGCTCTATGGGCCGAAATTCATTAAACTCGCCTAACTCAAAAGCTATTAGTGGTAGAATGTCGAAACTTCATATTTTGGATAGTTGTAACATCTAGTTGTGCACCTCTCCTTTTGGTTCCATTCAACTGGATAGTTTATCTACAGGACTGCCCAAAACATTCGAAATACATTACGCTCAATGGGCCGAAACTCATTAAACTCGCATATCTCAAAAACTATTAGGCGTAGAATGTTGAAACTTTATATTTAGGATTGCTGTAACATCTAGTTGTGCACCTCCCCTTTCGATTCCATTCGACTGGATAGTTTATCTACAGAACCGCCCAAAAGATTCGAAATACATTACGCTCTATGGGCCGAAATTCATCAAAGCGTTTTTTAGACGTATTGGGCTATTTCAAACGACTCAGAAGTGATGTATGCTGTAAAGAGTTAGAAAATGAATTTCTCCATTAAAAAAAGTGTCTTTATCATTTGTAGTTCTGCTACAGGAACACCAAAAAATTTCCAATAATTACCG
>JAWZYV010013083.1:0-119733 GCA_038373885.1 Cheiracanthium punctorium | reverse complement strand
TCATTTTTCATCTTGCTTACATAAATCAGTATTCCACAATATCATCTATAATCATTGTTGTAGAATCAAGCTACTATGTACAGAAGAATTTAAAGTCTCCAATTTTAAATCACTCTTTCTGACTGCAAGACAATATAACTACCCTAATAATTTCCTAAAATATATTATATAGAAGTCATGCAAGTAATGTGTCTATTGTCTTTGTTAATTTACTGGAGCTTGGATGGGGTTTGGTTTTAAGATTGGGTCGGGAGGAGCAAGCTTTTCTCACTATATATAATAAAATAATATAAAAAAAGAGCAAAAATATTTTTTTAAAAATCTCTGGATGTGTGTATGCAGGCATATATATATTTGAAAAAAAAAATAACGAAGTTCCTATTCAATGACTATAAATTTTTAATTCTAATTTTAGTTTTTAAATATTCTCTCTAAATATTAGAATAAATCTCTGAAATATAAACCATATGTGTATGTATTTAGATAGTACATACATTCATTAGAGTTAAAATACAATATTTTTTAATATTTAATAGGCTATACCAGCTATTTATTATAATTCAATAGTTTTAATTTTAATAATATTCCTTTATTTTAATATGATTTTCCTTTATTAAAATACCTGTATTTCAACACTGTCTAATAATTTTACACTACTGTTTCTGGCAACACTTTTGTAACCTTAGCTCTATTTTTACACTTTATACTTCTGGCCAGTGGCGGCTCGTGGGTTATCTAAATAGAGGTTCACAAAATAAATTTCGAAAATTTAGTATGCAGATACGATGAAACTTGCGCGTTGAAATGTATTTGCGTTTCCAGCAGTAAAAGAAAAATGCATGTTACAATGCATGCAACTGAAAGAACATAAATAATACCTGGTCTTACATTTCGTCACCAAGATGAGTTTCAGCAAAGGTGTAGTCTTGATTAATTTTATTTATTATTTTTCAAAGCGTAATATTGAAAAATGCCATTGCTTTAGCTCTGGAATACTTATTTTACTCCCATCTTAACTATTTACACTAGTTTGTAAGAAATATTGTTGTGAAAAACAATAAAAATAAAGAAAATAATAAGAAAATGAACCTACAAAAACATAACTAACCGAACTTAACAACGAAGGGAAAATCCGGGAGAGATAACCACAAAAAAAATTCTACGTGTGCACACTCAAAGCTTGCGAACGGAATGATATCAGCATTGCTTTACTTCTGGCGGGACTGTCCACTTTTGTTCTCAGAGAGTGGTTCAGAAAGGAATTATTTCCGCTCGCACGAGCAAGCGGAGGAAATACTGTGCTGTAGTAGCCTGCAAAACACTGCGTTAGCTGTAAGCGTATTTAATAATAGTGGGGGGGGAGGGAGAGTAGAACTCACGTTTTAAATTACAAAATCTAGAAGTGTACTTAATAATATTTTAATATTTAATTTGTTAATAGGTTTATTATTTTAGTTTATTCTTTGGGGGTTCACGTGCTCATGTACTCAAATGGAGAGCCGCCACTGCTTCTGGCAACACTATGTTTACTCATGACTTTGGCAAATTGCTGACTAATGCTTAGTGATCTGTATTGTTACTGTTTGGGTATGTCTGTTTTGCAGTGTTCTTTTTTTTTTCAATTATTTTGCTATCAAAATACATCTGTTTATAATCTTCTTGACTTAGATTTTTGTTCTATAGTAGCCCAGACAGCATATAAGCTTAAATCAAGCTTGACATTTCTTTGAATTTGACGTATTAATACAAGCTTGACAGTTCAATTCATTTTAAGCTTGCAGCAAGCTTGGAGATTTAAAAAAAAAATGAGTCAGAAAATATTTTCCCGCCGAATTTAAGTCATTTGAACTCTCAAGCTTGAATACAACTTGATTACTGCTTGATTTGGAAAGCCACATCCACATAACAAATAATTTATCATCAGTCATAAATGCACTTGACCATAGAATTAAACAAAAAAGATTCTATATTTCCAAATATTGAAATTCTTCAAAATAAAATACAAATTGATTACAAAATCAGTCGTTTGTCTCGATTTTGGCCAATATTTCCCAACATGAGTGTTGTGATATTGAAAGTTTTAAAACGTGTGCTGCTTTTAAGTTTATATTATACTTATTTCCCTATTAGTAGAGTCTATAAATCACACATAACGTTATTTTAATTTTGATTCATCCCATGGAAAAATAAAAGATGATCAGGCAATACTGATCAATCTCGCCAAATAACGGCGTGACAACCATAACAGTCACTTCAAACTTTAGTCGTATCACCTCGAATTAGATTGGAATGGTGGTTAGGATGCTGGTTTCCCACACCTTAGGTTTCAAGTTCGATCCCAATCTCGGACGCTAGACGGAAACAGATTAAAATAACTTGAGGTTTCAGAGTAGAGGGGAAAATGCGTGGAAAAATGGAATATATGGGGCGAGTTCGCCGACCGGTGCCCCATGTATTTAGGAAAAAATTTTAGAGTGTAGTAAGTTTGAATTAAGCTTGCTATGTTAATCTTGATTCAAGCTTGCTATGCCAAGCTTAATGCAAGTTGGGCGAGTGTAAACTTGAGTACTTGATTCAAGCTTGCATTAAGCTTACACGCTTGAAATTTTCAAGCTTAATGCAAGTTTATTGACTTGATAAATCAAGCTTACTGCAAGTTTGATGCAAATTTGCTGTGCTGTCTGGGTAGGATAGAGCCTAAAAGGTGTGGAGTGAATATCTCTTTTGATATATCACACAACCGAAATCCTACTATTTTGATTGTCCTTAATTATAATTTACTGGTTATGGCTCCTGACGATGGTACCAATGGTTATAATTTCCATTCCATTCTATTTTCGCATTATTTAATTGTACTTTGTTTGGCTCAGCATCTTTTTTTCCCCCCACACGAGGTATAAAATTTTTGCATCTGCTGTTATATTTTTTGCATGCGGAGTATGTCATATTTGTAGTGTAGTTTGGCTTTACTCATTAGTTATATATATATATATATATATATATATATGAAGTGTCAGATATTCCAGTAAAGTTTCAGAGCTAAGGCAGGTAAAACGGTTTATTGAACATTTACAATATAGAGTGAGAAGAAGGGAGGGGAGACGGGTACAAAAATCCGCGTGGATTAATTAAGCAGTTCTAGTGGCAGAAGTCTCTCGATTTTCAAGGTGCAGGCGTATTTACGCTCACTGTGCCACGTGGGTTGCTAAGACATAACTCCGCCTCTCTCTCATCTCTAATCGAATTACACACATTAACATGACTGCATCCGGGGTTACAAAGGCTTGGGAACACGTGTACACTGGAAAGAACCCAGAATCGACGACCTGGTGTCTGGCAATTAACTAAAGAAATAAAACATAGCTCCAGAGTGCGCGTGGCAAGTATGACAGGAAAGCAAAACTTACAGTGAAAGTGCCCGCTTAAACAATACCCAAACTCGTAAAACCCAAACTACCCTTTTATACATCACACACACTCACACACATATATATATAGATGTATATAAAACTATTTTGGCCCTCTGATTCTGATATATGTAATTTATTTTTTCTACGGGGTGTATATATATATATATAATATTAATTTTTAGTACAAACTCTTCGGTGGCTTATTTTTTATGTCTTTGAACGTATTTCAGGCTTTTGGAAATATTTTAAATAACTTAAATTTTTAAATAATCAATAGAATAATTTCCATACCATAATTTATTTCTGAGTTAAATATAACAAATAAATACACTATTTTAAATTACTTTTCCTCAACATTTAAAAAATGATACAAAACATACAGGGTCAGAAGGACTTTTTCTACTAAGTTTTTAAACGAGGTCATAAGTACCCCATTTTCCAAAAAAATAGTTTTCATAATTATAACCATGAATTAAAAAAATTTATGTACATTAGAAAAGTAAAAACATCTCAAAACCTTTTAAATACATCTTACAGACTCTTTAATATGAATAAGCTTACCTCAAAAATTTGCTCTTTGCTCAAAATATCGGTTTATTGGAAATTTTGATATGCTGCTAATTTTACAGCTGCTGCTGCTTTAAAAGTACTTGAAATTAATGATGAAAGATACCTGTCATGAAATATACTTTATAAGAGTTTTTCCTAATGCTTTGATGAAACTTTATCATTAAAATATTGTTTGAAAATTCCTTTGGAAATAATTACCCGTGGTCGTAACTATCCCAAATTAACATGTGCATTGGAATTCTAAAATCGTATTTATTTACACTGAATTGTGACAGACATTTTAAACCGTTCAATAAAGAAATGTTTAAAAAAAATTTTTATTAAATTATAATCTTATTTATTTGTTTTTCATTAGTATTTAATATTAAATTTACTTGTTTCTACTTCTATTCCTGTACTTTCTCATCACGAGTGTAATTTCTACGTTTTATATCAGCAGTCTATCAGAGAAATCTTGGGATGTCTATCGACAAAGTACGTTAAGGCAGCACTTGTTATTTTCAAAATTTTGTATTTATTCGTATTATTTTTCAATAAACATATAACTACTTCGAATATTATTCAGATTGTCCTAACAAAAAAGACGAAACTCAGCATTTTGAAAGAAAAATATGAACATTTATATAATGTGAATATCAAAAGGACATTTAAAGGTATAATAAAAGAAAGGGTACGAAAACTATTTCATAGTTTCAGGGGCGTAGCCAGAAATTTTTCATGGGGGGGGTTACGACTACTGCAACTCATATATATGTATACGTGTGTGTGATAATGTAGTGAAGAATATACATTTTGTATGGAAAAAAATTCCTCATGGGGGGTTATGCCCCCCCTAACCCTCCTTGGCTACGCCCCTGCTAGTTTATTCAAGTGCGGATTAAAGGGGGGGCAGAGGGGCGACCTCCCCCCCCGAGAAAAAAGAAACTAATGTAAAAGATCCTATTTTACTTCCATAAAATGAATGTATATGTCAATCTTCTAACAACCGCTCCCACCGGCAAACTAACCGCCCCCCCCGACAAACTTGCATTAATCCGCCACTGAGTTTAGTTACTGTACATTTCATTGATCAGTGATTCTCTGCATAAGTTCTAGGTTAAGTTAGATAAATTTTATTACGTTTAGAAGTTAGAAGTTAATATAAAAAGAATGTATCTGTAAATTTTTGAATACCAACATAATCTGAAACTTCTTTAATTTCATGACAGGAATTTTACATAAATATATTCGTAATTCAACATAGCGGACTACACCCAGAAAAACAGGATTTATTTAAAGTCCATTTAATTTCAATATTACAATCTAACTTAAATGTGTGTATGCGTAGTTGTGAAACTCTTACTTTCTCTTTGTATACAATGTTAAGGTATTCATCAAATATTTTCTCATCAAATATTAAAGGTGTTTAATATGCCTGATATTTTCAAAAGAATCTCATATTGGCTTACATAAAAGAAAAACAATCTCATTTGTTACTCCATATTATGTCGTACAGAGAAAACTGAAAGAATGCCATATTCTTATATGTCAAAATGAGATTCCATTGTATATCACCTGTTGAGGGCCATTGTTTAGAAAATAAAATATTTAACGGTAACGTTAGAGGAAATTTTAGCACTTGAAAAGATAATCTTTTTTCGGGATCGTAAAAAAATATGGCAGGTACCATACACTGGAATATACTGGATTGTAAAATGTCTTTTCTCGGCAAATATTTTCCCCCCACTTTCTACAGACTCTACTATAAAAACGTGTTTCTGAAATTTAATTTTTTAGACAATGTTGTGTATCAAAAATTTAGCTATATTTTTAAATGAAGATGAAACTGCTTGAAAATTGAATAATGAATAGATTTATGTAAAGTTCTTGTCATGAAAATAAAGAAGTTTGAGAGGCAAGTTTTCCCATCTCTTTGCATTATATAAAACCTTTTAATGTGAATCGTGGCCTTTTAAACTAGGTCTTCTCTTTATATCGCACTCACACACGTATACAATACATTGATTTCTTACCAAGTGAAATGTCTATTATGGTATTGAAATGACTGCAAATTTACTTACCCTTCACTTAGATGTAATTATTAATTAGGCTAGATATAAATGCGAGTTATTTTTCGCACATTAAAATTTTTATTTTGCGATTCTGCGTCGGAATGGAAACTGAAACAACCCCTGCCTTTTTTTATTACCTAAATCGTTTCACGTACGATCCCTCTGTAAACGTTAAATTTTTCTACTTAGAAATAGAATGCTTTCTAAAGATGCATTCTGAACGAAACAGCTGATCCGAGCCAAATCTCTAACGTCTCTACCTGCTCATTATTAGGAGGATGGGAGGACAAAGACCGAAACATACACTCTTTTTCCTATCTTTATTAGCAAATAAGATTGAAAAGACAAAACATTAAAGAGGACACGTCCTTATAGGTTGTGATGCACGTGGCCCCAATGAAAGTGGATTTGACCACTTTCAGCAAGAAATAGATTTTATATTTATATAAATAGGATTCTCGCTTCCGAACAGTATTTTGGTAGATGCATTTTGTTCTTACTCTAAACAATAGATTCTTCATACAATTCTCAGTTTGTTTTGTTGATTGAAAACTACGCTATGTTTCTTTATAAAGCATACAGTACCCCAAAATACCTTACTGCTTTTCACCTGTACCAGTTAACTTTTATGTAAATTGCCGGGTGTATTGGGGAATTCGCCCCTAATCATTTTCCGTTGGTCTTTTAAAGTTTCCCTTACAGGTATCTCCTATACAATCTTGGTGTAATCTTCTTTTGTTCATTTACAGTTTCCCTTACAGGTATCGCCAATGCAACCCTGGGGTAATCTACCTCCGCTCATTCCAATGTCCACGAGTCCTCTTGCTCAGTCCCGAATAGGACCAAACTCATCGGCGGGACATCGATCTCCCCAACCGAATAAGGCGAATGACGCTGATACGCCGCTTAACCTCAGTAAACCAAAAAACTGCGGAAGCAATAATAGCAGGTAAGTCATTTTTTGCTACTTTACCATGTACAAAGGACTCAAGGTAAAACCCCATCAACTTTTCCAAAAACAGTTATCCCACCAGATTTTCGAATTTTTTTCGCCCTTGTGGGTTAACAACAAAGCTTAGGGGCGATTTTATGGGTTTTCAAGGGCAGTAATAGGGGCATACTACAAAGAAATGCTTCTGACGAAGGAAACAGTCCCGAAAGAGGAGACCATGGCCGTGATAGTATTCACGTGATCGTAAATCGCCCATGGTCAAGTGGACGTCAAGTGGACAATCGCCCAAGTGGACGTCAAATAGGTAACACATTATTCTACTCCCTCCAGCGTTTTGTGGCTATCTGTTGGTCATCTGTTAAAAATTTCTGAGCTGTAGCATTTTGGAGTACGCTTAGCAATTACATAAAATCCAGAGAGACTCAAAAATAACAATAACAACGTTTAATGATATTCAATATTACAAGTCTTGGCTAAATAGGTATAATTCGTACAAGTCCGTAAACGGGATCGAAATGATCCGGGTGAAGATTTCTTTTAATTCGCTGCTGGAAGAACGTCCGGAGCACTTTCGCACTGCTGATGGAGTTCTTTTGGCGAGAGCGACGTCTCGGCTGAACTTCTCGGGGAGTCGCTGGTCGACCGCCAGTCTTTTCAAAAAAATCGTCGAAAGTCCAAGAAACCAGGACGTTCCAGAAGCCTAATCCAGATCTCAGCTCGCTGTCCCGTCTCTCTCCGGATTTCTCGAGTCTGGGTGTCCACCTTGCTCCTTTTCTCTCGAAATTTCATTAGCTTTTTCAAACAAGTGCAAGTTGGAGAGGGGCACAGCACTTGCCTTTACATTTCGAATAGAAAAAAGTAAACAACTTATAAACTCTACAGCGCGTTTGATAAAATAGGTTCAACATCTACGCATCCGCCATAATTCCCGAATCCTTCTGGTGAAAACAAAGCAAAAAAGAGAGAGAAGAATGCAGTGATACACTTTTATAATTAGGGGTCTTAAGTTTTACCGACTTGGGGGGGGGGAATATGATTTGAGTGACAGTAAGAAGTTTGGAGTGAAATTCTTGAAGTGGCTCAGCCCTGTCAATAAAATTATTGTGGACTGAAGCCCCCTCAAGCTCCATGAAATCGGTGCCTCATAAAAGCATTTCAACGGTCTTTATAGGAATGCATATTTCTTTCAGAAAAATAAACTATATCCATCGGAATTTCTTCACAAATTATTTGGCTTTCAATTTTAACATTCGGCAGCAAAGAAATTATTTTAAAGGGGGTTAGAAACAGAACTTACAATCAATTTAAAATACTGATGAATTGTAGAATATGGTCCGAAGCAACTTTTACAATTTGTGAAGAAAGCTGATGATTGACCATTAGGAATTTCATGGCAGCAAGACTTGTGTCATCCCATTCAGCCAGAGAATACTTGGTAGTGATAGAGCTGGTTACAGTTTTTATATTCAATCATTCAGGTTTCAATTGGACTATGTTTTCTTTTCCGGTTTGGTGCCTTAAAGATCATCCTTTTACCAATAAATGTAAAAATTTTGCTCTATTCAATATTTGTGAAGAAATTCAAGGGAAAATGAAAGAGACATTGCACTACAAAAAATTGTTCGTCATATTTACGGTACACATAGTGGTAATCCGAGGGCCGGCTTTTTTCCTTTCAGTGAAAAGTTTACCGCTAAATTTTCTATCTACTTTTTTTTAAACAGTCACATTGCATATTTAAACTCACAATGAGCACTGTAAAATTTCTATACCCTATAAACTGTCATTTCTCAAGTTTTACAATACATTTAACAGTGTATAACGATACTGGGATGTTTATACAGCATTTAAACTGTTACTTCTATAGTTTTACTGTGAATTTCACTGTGTTTTCTTAATAACTGAAAGATGCTTTGGAAGAAATGAAACGAAGAAAGAAAAAGAAATGAGCTCAATGAAATTTTTTTAAACACTGTTATAAGAAAGATAGCTTTTAAAAACATATCTTATCGGTAAACTTATTCTTTGGTGCTATTGTTGTTATTCTCCTTCTTGATGCTCCTGTAAATTAGAAGCTAATATGCATAATGGAACAAAACACCCCTTACTCTGACAGTAACGATTACAGACAATTTTGCAACTCAGGGGATTGTACAGAACAGTGCAGCTCAGGGGATTGTACTGTTCTTTCCATTGACACTTACACACCCTGCTTTGATAATTTCAGAATAAAAGTACAGGTTTTTTTTTTTTAACTTCAGAAAAATTCTTTTTTGGTTGCTAAAATAACTTCTTAGGTTCAACTGTGAATGTTTGCGATACTGTGATTGTTACGGTTGGCGAATATTCATAAATAAAAAAAGAAAAGTTGTTGTTTTCTTCAAACTCCACTAAAAGGAAAAGGTATTTCATGTTACAAAAAAAAACATATCTAGCAAATAATCACTTCGTTAATGCTTAATAAATGCTTTATAAAACATATCACAAATAATTTTAACACCAAATTTTGATAAATTGAAAAGTTCTGCATACTCAGCACTTCTTACTTAAACCCATAATTGGTACACAATAATTGCATCTACAAATTGTTTATTACATATTATTATACTTATTTTGGAAGTAAATTTTTATTATATGAGTTTTTATGCTGGTTAAGTAATAAATTAAATTACGGAAGACTTTATAAGCAAGCATAACATGCATTGTACATGTACAGCTTTGGAAAAAAACACCCAGTTGCACTTTATTTGGCCGTGGTTCCTCGTACAGCAAATTTGTATAAATCATTCGTTTGCAAATAACGTATATTTTAACTCCTATTCATACAATTTGCATAAGGGGTCTTCTTCATATTTAATTTTGCATCAACTTAGTTTTTTTCAATGGCAACACCCTATTTTGACTTTATTGAACGAAAGAAAACCTTCAAATTACCTTAAATATAAATTTAAACCAAATTTTCTACTATAATTTCCGGAGATATTGCAAATTTTTTTTCGGGGGGGGGCGATTTTAAGGGGTTATCTCCAAACTGAGAACGGTATATGGAGGTTTCGAAATTTTCTCTGTGTATCAATTTTCCTCGAAAGAAATATAACTTATAAATAACGTTTTTATTTATAAACGGAAAATAACGTTTTTAATTTTAAAATGCTTTGTAATGTGAAGCTAAAAATTAATATCATTTAACATTTCGGCTCATTTTAAATCATCAATTTAATATTTGCATTTTCAAAACGATTAAGGCAATTCATTATACATTTTTGTGTAATAAACAAACTTTTACTGATAACTTTTAGTATAATTTTTAATTTTTGAGAAATTTAATATTTAAAATAACTGCTCAATTTGCTTTAGCTATTAATAACATTACAAATTCAAAATATTAATTAAAAATATTAATTCAAAATATTAATTCAAAATTAGAATTCACTTTAACTAAAGAAATAGAGTACATTACTTATGACTCGACCTAATATAAAGAACTTCCGTATTTATAACTTAGGAGACGGTGTTTTAATCAAGATGAGGACCTTTAAGCTTGCTGTATTACATTATTTGTATTATAATAGTTTATTAAAATTTTTAGCAAAATGCAAAATTGTTGGTATACTGTTCTAATAAACCATTGAATACTGTAGCGTTTCACTAATATACCAAGATTTTTCATCTTAATCTAGCTTACTTTAATTATGGCATTATGTATCTTTAAGTAATAAGACAGTGGACGTTATATAAATGGACTTACATTTCTTATAAAACTTTCGCACATTATGAACGCATACTAATTTATTTTAAAATATTTGCTGAGTATTTTGAAGGTTCTTTTATAAAGGTAAAAATGTTTACAGAAACGATGATAAAATCGCGAAGCTGTCCATTGCTCCCCTGACCGATACGAGCATGAAAATTAGAAATAGCCAAAGTTGAAGAATAATTTCATGTGAAATAGGGAAATAAGTAGAGATAATTTTCATTTAATAAATATACAGAAAGGAGTCTTCAATTTTATTCTATAAAAACGGTTATATATCAGTGAAAAGAAATTAACATGACTAAAGAACCGTAAAACTTTACAAATCAGTAATTTATTGTCTCCGAAATATTTTTAAAATATCAAACATTTACTATTTTCGTGCAGCATAAATCTAATTTACATTATACAGGGGGTTTCTAAAGAGTCTGCGCAAAATTTTTTTAAGATAGTGCGCATCACAAGGATTAAGAATCGCATAGGAAACTATGACCGCAAACGTCATTTGAACCTTATACATGAAATACATGAAGTTCCTTATACATGAAATTGTAAAATATTGGAATATACAAGATTTTGAAAATGTGCACAGTAAGCGGTGTTAACTCTGCTTACAATACGCCTACTACATCGCCTATTTTACAATTGCATTAGTAATATTCTTATTAATACGATCAGTGAGCTAAATACATCGATTACAAACATCATTATTGCACTTCATATTCGTTTCATGTAACCATTAACATATAAAAAAAAAACTTTGTTAAGAGTTCAACATTTAAAAGCCGCGCCCACATCTGTTAGAAAATAACTAAAAAGGCATGTTTCTTAGAGAGTTAAAATGACGGTTGCTGTCATGATTTCCTATGCAATTCTTAATACTTGTGATGTGCACTATTTCCCTTAATGTTTCGTACAGACTCTTTAGAAACGCCCTATATAAATAAACATGCATTTATATGATAACTCTCGCAAAATTTATTTCTTTATAAAATTGACATACGCCCCCCCCCGACTCATAAAAATAAGACATTTTGATTAATATAAAATTAACTACTGAACATAAAAATTTGAAATTTTGCACAGCTATGTATAAGAACTTTCTGCATTTATTTACGTCGCAATTTGGCTAGGTCGCTATTCATAATTTTTTCGAATATTAATTTAATAATTCACAATTCATATTACTGTTTTATTAAAAAAGTATAATAATAGTAAATTATGTTTGGGTCGTTTAGTTCTAATTGTACGAACAAAATCAGCTTCTTCATATAGGCATTAAATGAGATAGTAATTAAAGTGTGAAAAAATATCTGAACATTGCGGGAGGGGTATTTTGAAAGCTCATAACTCATTCATTTTTAGTTCAAATGTACTGAAAATTATTATTCAGGGTTAAAAAGAGTTAAGTTTCTGAAATATAAGGTAAACTCTAGGTGCTGCTATTGGAAAAAATAAAGTTGGTGCGCATTTAAATATGGAGATGGCCCCTTTCGTAAACTTTATGTATAGCAAATAAAAGTGTACGTTGTACCAATCGTTTGCGTTACATATACCACGCAAACGATTGGTATATGTAACTTTGCTGTACGACGAACGACGTCCAAATAAAGTGCAAGTGGGCATTTATTAATTTATTTTTTTTTTCGAAGCTGTACAATGGAAAAATATTTACCATTCATGCCATATGATTTCAATAAATAATAATTTCACGTAAAATGTTATTTAGATATTAATGTTTCCTGGAAGTCTTAACTTGGTCTCTAAAAAAAAATCAATTTTTCTCTTTCCACCGGGAAAAAACTTTAACATGATTACTTCAAGTACAGATATTAACTCAAATTAATAACAATGCGCATCAAAGTTCAAGAATTGGAATGTCGAACCGGATATCTCTCAATTTGATATGGTTATTTCATGATAAGAAGAAACCAGAACTTAATAATATATGTTTAAAAAACAATGAAAAGAAAATCCAGCAACCCTTAATTGTTCTTTGAACAACCGAAATCAGGTCTCGTAATAATATTCCTCCTATGTCTATTAACTGTTGTTTACTCTAAGATTATGACTGGTTTTGGATTTTACAAAACGTTTTCTTAGTTCATAAACGCATTTTGTTAAATCTGTTTAGTTGAATCAAGCAAACTTCTGCTAAACTAAAAAAAAAACTGTTAACCAAACAAATTTTATTAAATTCAACATCAGTATTTATAAGTATAGTGTCATCAATATAGCATTTTAGCATGGTAAATTTATTATTGTATTCTTTTTCATAGCATTATAGGCATATATATCTTCACAATACATACCTAGACACACACATACACATACACACTTGGTACTTCAAAAATATCTGGCTTAATTGTAAAGGATGGTAGAGGATGATTCAGAATTACATAGCAATGCAGGGTCATAGACATCGTCGACATGTACCCGTATAGATACTTGTTGAAAAATGGCGGCTGAAGTAAATGAATTTATACAAAAGGATATCATATATAATGAACGAACACATTAGATGCTTTGCTCATATTCAAAATGTTGCAATAAAAATCAGCTAAATACCGGGGTTTCAGTTGGTGGATTGCAAAATAAACACATAAGGTAATTCCGGGAGAGATGAACCACGTTTTTTCTTTGTTCTGCAAAAGCCATATATTTAGATATTTTTTACTTTTTACTATGTACATATATAGTGTTTAAAGTTTCCTGTACAAATCCTGATGCAGAAGGTCATATCTTTAAAGGAATTTCTTTAACGATTTTTTAAAATATTTACGATGCCGTCCATCTCAGCCGAAGCAGTCTGGGTGAGATAGACCACATCAATAGAAGAGATAGAACACAACAAAATAATGAAATAATTGCAAATATTCTAAATTTATTAGCGTTCATTTTCAGTACATGAAAGTTAAAATTACTTATAATTAACTTAATATCAAGTTTACATTATTATTTCACTTTTAAATATATGAAAGTGAAATGCATTTCTAGCATTCTTAATAGATTCAAACACTGCGTGAAAATGTTTTCACATACTATGAGTTAAGATTGTTTTGCAGTAACTTCTTTGTTGCTATTTACTAAGGACGTTCAAAAGTAAGTTACACTCGTATGATGTAGGTAAAAAACACATTTTTGTTAAGTTTGCTACAATATAGGATGACAGGCATACTGTACGTTTTTCATGTATATAATCTCCAAGTCACGGCACACATTTGCCGGAACTTAGCATGAACCGTTGGATGCCCTTAGGATAGGAAATTGCTCCTTGGTCAAACAGCTATCTTAGAACAGCAACTTGCTGCACACGCGAAAGTCACCGAGTGCCAAATCAGACGTACGGTTGAATACTGGTAAATCTTCCATCCAAAAGTGTGACAAAAACACTATGGTGTGCGTGACTTGTGAGGTCTTGCAATGTTTCTGATTGAATTTCCACGTCTCTTTTCTTTCACAGCTTTGTACAAACCTCTCAGGGTGTGACTCAGAATTAATGGTTCTATCCTTCTGCATAAACTCGGTGAACGCAACTCCATCTCAGTTTAAAAAAAGAAAGAAAAAATTGCCCTGACCTTTTTTTTACCCTATGATGGGGAAACGCTTTGTCCACAAAAAGCATTCTTAACATTCCACTGTTTTGCATACTTAAAGTTTACAGCTGAAATGATATTTTTTATTTGTACCCACCTTAAAGGAACAAGTGTAACTCTTTGAAAGCACAAATAATTCCGGTCCGCAAGAACCGCTTGTTACGTCAAACCACGAAAATCATTCACGTATCCAACGCAAACAAAATACACACCGTATGAAATTTATTTTTCGTTTTGTCTCATTGTGATTTTCGTCGCCTCCCACACATTTATTTTCCTTCCAACCTTCTGCATAGTCATCCTAAAGCTGAAAAATTCGAGATCGTATGGTCAATCTCTCCTAAGAGCAAATCCACGGGAAGGCTCAGGGGGCAAGCGTTCCTTCGTAGATAACTATATTTACACTAGATAAAATGGGATTTCTGATGATGATGGCATGTTTCATGATATTCTTAATTCATATTCAAGCTTTTCACTCCCCCTGAAAAAATTTCTTAATCCGCCCTTGATCTTTTCCGACGAAACCCTAGTCCATCTCTCCCTATCGTCTGGGTGAGAAGTACAACCCACACTGACTCTACACTTTCAAGTCGCCCTCTTAGGTTATTTGAAGCATGTATATTCCCCAATATTGCACCATCAAAACTAGATGGATCATATGCAAAACAAAACCTTCAAATGTATAATTATAACCATATGAAAAAAAATCATATGGCTTATTAACAGCAACAGCGATTACTAGCTGAAAAAAATGTTACTTTTCTTGAGAAGCAAGTAGTAGCACGCTATACAAAATGTCTTTCACAGAGATAGTTGCAAAATCTTTAGAGACGCGCATTAACGAAATATTTGACAGGTCCATTTCACCCGGTGATCCATCTCTCCCAGAATTACAAATCTTCCCAGTGGTGTAGTCCTAAGAAAAAAATGGGGGAGGGGCGCTCAGTTTTGATGAAGTTTAACCTAAACTTATATGATTAATTAAATGTAATTCTGGGTATTCCTTACACAACAATTAAAACTAATTTAACTGTTATTTACTTATTTATTAAAATTAACTATTTGTTAAATTATTAAATATTTGTTAGTAGTAAAAACAAAGTCATTTTTATCAACAGTGTAAGCTACTTTCATTTTTCCATCTACGTTTGTCAACAACCCAATGTCAAAGATACAGATTTTCTTTTTGATTTGAGCCTCATTATGGCGCAGTGGTTATGTCGCTGAAAATGGTAGACGGCCGAAGTTTGAAGGTCCCGGGTTCGGGTTCTATTGCGCGGCTGTCAATCTAACGGTCTGGAGTTTTGGAAGGCTTTCTCCAGATGTAACGTGAATATGCGTTAGAACCCCTTAGAAAGTCCTCCTACCAAGGCACACCCCATCCTTTCCAGATAGTCCTAGCGTAGCGTTGCCACAATCACACACATATATATATATACTTTTGGATTTGTACGTGACTATTCGCTATCCTGATTTTTGCTTTTCGTGAAGGCATTTTTTACCAAGATTGCGTTCGGGAAGATTATAATCTTTTCTTTTTTTAAGGATATGTTTTAACTACTGAAGGGCTAATGGGATTATTAAAGTCTATTCAAGCAGCTCAAAAGTTCCTTTTTCATTTTATTTCGATGTACTTGCTCTCGGTTACAAAACGAAAATTTTAATTTCTTTGAAGAGTTTTCTAAAAACCTAGAAAATGAGCATCCCCCTCTAAGAATAAAAAGTGGGGGACGTTTGGACTAAAATAAAAAAGTAGGGAGACGGCGTCCCCCTTCGACTACACCGCTGTATCTTCCACAAACGAGCACTATTCCAATATATAATATACATATTGGAAAGCGTAATGCACTAATTTTTTAAAAGAATTAAGAAGCTTTTTTTTAATTGTTGTATATTCATTCCGAAATTTAAAGTAGTTTTCATCTGCAGTGCTTATATTTTCAACTTTATGCAGTTTGGGGAAAATCTACAGAAAGCTAAAGTAAAAATGAGTAAATTGAGAACAGAGTTCATACAGTAAATTAGAGGCAGATCACTTAACATAAAGCAAAAATGTAATAGTAATATATACACTAGACATCAAATTGATTAGGGTATGGTGAGGTAAAATGGGTATAAAAACAGGTATTTTTGTATTCATGGATTTTTTTCTGTTACTTATAATATTAAACATTAAAATTTTTTTCTGTTACTTATAATATTAAACATTAAAATTTTTTGTGTTACCTTATGCAATGCATTCATTTCCTTCCCACCGGTAAAGATTTTACAAAACTAGATTAGTTTTAAATTTAGAAATATTCAACTTTATTGAGAGCTGTTTTTTCTATGAAAGTGAGTCAAAATGGGAAAAGATGGTGTAAAATGGGTAATAGATAAAAAAATGCCAATGGAAAATGTATATACTTCATCAAATTTTATTTATTTTCTATTGCGACTTAAAAACTACTCAAATTAAAAAATATTATGTCCAGGGCTGTTAGACTTATGTTCTAGACGAACATTGTATTCCGACCTCATTGTGGCAGGGTAAGGCGTCGTAAAATAAGCAAGCATTTCCTTTTATTAAAAAATATAAATAATAGTTTATTTTTATAGAATGTTTTTACCTATATTTTCAGACATTAGTAGGCAACATTTATTCTCATTAAAAAGTTTATTACTAGAATTTGAAAACATAATATTAACTAAAGCTTGACTGTATGTCCCTGACTGACCCCACCTCACTAAAACATAAATAGAAAGAAAAATGTTTTTTAAAATTCTCACTGTTTCTGATAATAAACTGTTTAGAACTTTTCTAGATTGAAAGTAATAGCAGAACTCAAATTTTTAGGAGTGTATTAATTTCTAGAAAGATTTGGCAATACAAGAAAAGAATATCGATTCAATAAGCAGATAAAAGCCAATATTTTGTTTCCAAATGCAATTAACAAACTTTCGATGATGATTTTTAATGAGTATAAATATTGCCAACTTAAGTCATAAAATACAGATTAAAAAGGAAATACCATTTAAAAGCAATTTATTTATGTTTTTTTTTCAAACATCTACCCATTTTACCCCACTATTCATTTTACCTCACCATATATATATATATATATTATAAACTGAATCTTACAAGAAAACTGGGCGCGTTAAAAAGGTAAGGCACAGAAGACAAAACGTGAACATTTGTGATCGTGATAGATTTTCAAAAACCAAAGTAAGTTTCCATTTTATTTCTTTCGCATGCTGAAACATAGCTGTACAAAAGGCAAAGCCAAAGATATTGGTACATGAGATACTATATTAAAGATACTTTTGGAATTTGTATCTTGTAACTGTTTAAAATCCTTAACATGCATCATATTGCAAAACTTTGGATAGTTCTATCTTCATTAAGCTACAAAATGCTTTGCCAGTACGCAAAAATTTTTCTGACTCAGAGTAGATTTTTTTTTAATTAATAATTTTAATCAGTATATAAATATGTAAAATACGAAAATGTGTTTCAGAAAAATTCTGAGAACTTGCTTGTTAGGAAATGACAAGAAAACAAAACTTGACAGTAAAATATGATGTGTATATATATTACATATTCTTCCTAAACTTTGAAAAAACTTTTGAAATGATGATAAAAAGATTTAATATTTTTGAATTAATCCAACTAAAATTATAATTCTAATTATAAGGGAATATATCAAAATGCACTTGCAGAAAAGCTCGACTACATTTTTTAAATTTAAAATTATTATTAAAAATGCTGAATATTTTTTCATTCTGAATCAAATAATAGTGTTCTCTCTATAAAATTAACAGATCACAAGCATTACAAGCATATGAGGTGAAGAAATACTTGGCACTGAATTGCACATTTTTTTATTCGTCTACCGTACTAAAATTTAAAAAGAATAAAAATATTTTTAGAATATTTTCTAAAAAGAAGTGCAGCAAGTAATGAATACTAGAATACCATATACAGCAAACAATTCAGCCCAATTTGCATAGAAAGTATCTGATACAGGCCCATACAGACATAATTTTGTTTTAAGGAGGATTGTTTTCCAAATGTATCAGTGAAGTGTATTCTGAGATGTTAGGTCTCTATGAACATCCTAAGCTGAAAAGAAAGTTGTGATAATGTGAAAGGGTTACTAGTCAGGAGTCAAGGATGTTTCATGGGGAGCTGGAAGAACACGTCCGAAGATTTCCATTTCCTAATATTTATACAAAAAATTCTAATTTTCTATGGGTGCAAATATTAGCTTCCTACCGCGTTATAAAAGGAAAATGAGGATTCTTATTTGCTCGAATCGCAGCTTTTGTATCACACAATACTTTTATCGTACTGTGCTTTGTAATTTTTCCCTGTTGCTCTTTTTCCTACAGGCAGGAGGATTCAGAATTCTTATAAAATACTTTGGGAGGTGATAAAGGAGCTTATGTAGAGCACAAATCAACATAAAACCCCTGGTCTGTCTCCAGCCATTTTCATGCAATCATGGATAGAATTAAAAATTTCAAAACTTAGCAAATCCCTCATTTATGAAATTTCTGAACACGTTAGGCAAAATATAAGCACATACTTATAAAGAGCTGCAAAAATCGCGCAAAATGATATCAATTGCGCAGGGTGATCCATTTAAAAGAGTACCCGTTGGTTTTTCTTATTACACTTAAACCTGACGGATGTGGCAACTATTCTAAAACTGAAATAGAATTGCTTGAACCTTGTTAAGTGGGAAGACAATTTCCAACATTGTTGAACCCTTACAACTTTATTTATGAGGTAAAACAGAAATGGAGACAACTTGGAGAAAGAATCTTACTTAATCCTGTGATATATTTTTTTTTTTTTTTTTGAAAAACATAATTTAATTCAAACTTTTTACAATATCATTCCTTACAGCAAATTTTGAAAATGTTCCCGCAGATTTGGTTTTCCAGATAATTCCTGCAAACAGCTATAACTTAAAACATATCCAAGGTGAAGAAATTTCGTCACTACACCAACAATATTGCAAAGTGTGTCAAAAATACTTGGTTCGACGCGTTTATGTTTGCATTCAAACTCCTGGAAGACATTTTCAACATTTGCTGAAAGTAAAGATAATGTAAAAAATTTTAATTAAATTATGCTTTTCAAAAATAAAATTATCACAGGATTAACATTGTGCGTTTTCATGCCTGTTTTATCTCACAAATAAAGCTGTAACAGACCAACTATGCTGTAAGTTGTCTTTCACACTTAAACAAGTTTAAAACAATTATACTTCAGTGTTAGAATAATTGCCCCACCCGTCAGATTTAAGAGCAATAAGAAAAACCAACCGGTACTCTCTTAAATTGATTCCCCTGTATTAGATTATCTAGATTTGATGCTGAGTTACGAGCAATAAAACTATGCAAAATAAAATACATTGGCCTCCAAAAGTTAAGGTACAACATGTTTTTCGAAGCTCACTATAAAAAAATGGCACTAACAATAAAATTCATAGTTTATACAGTTGTCGTCGCTTAATTCGATCACTGGTTAATTGGATCAGCCCTTATCGAATCAAATCACAGAAAACGGAACCGCGTCATTCTCTTCAAAGCCGCCGCTTTTTCAAATCAGCCGCTTTATTGGATCAAAAATCTGTTGTACGAACGTGATCCAACTAAGCGGCAGCTACTGTATAAATGATAATAACGAACTTCCAGAAAAACTTATGCAAAAGCGATAGCTACCACTTTTATTTTATAGAAAAGAACAGATATATATGAGTGAGGGAAAAATACCTAAACATCACGGTTTCGTAATTACGTGTGTAACGTTTATTGATTTACAGCTGTTGTTGGCAGCTTCTTCGACAATGGGTAGTTGAGTCCAGCGATGACTAGGAGAAGCCGTTTGGAAATGATGTCACAGGCCGATGCGGCTAGGTATCTCAGTATGTCTCGCAGTGTAGTCCGACGACTCTGGGATCCATATTAATCTGAAGATTCTGTGTCTAGAAGACATGTTCCAATCCGACTACGAGCTACAACATCTACAGAAGACTTTTTTCTAGTTCTTTCGGCTAGAAGGAGAAGAAGCACTACGGTGCCGTAGCTCCTTACAGGCAGCATCAGGGAGAAGTATCTCCACTAGTACAGTGCGAAGACGCCTTCACAAGGCAGGTCTCTATGCAAGGCGACCAGCCTTGTGTGTCCCCCTCAACGGACGACAGAGAAGGGTCCGCTTATGTTGGACAATAGAACACGTTTCCTGGACCAGACAGCGATAGGATTCTGTACTCTTCACAGACGAGTCTAGATTCCTTCGCGAGAGCGATTCAGGAAGTTTTTCTGATCTGAAGGAACGACGCACCAAAAACCATCGATCTAATACAGTTGAAAGGCACAGTTACAGAGATGGTATCATGGTTTGGGCAAGGACCTCACTCGGTGGTCACACTAACCTGAATGTGTTCCATAGAGGAACTTTGACCGGTGTGACCTATCGGGATGAGATCCTTGATCAATATGTCCGCCCACATGCTGGAGCTATTGGCAACAGGGATCCGTAACTTAACAAACTTGTAACGTTATTCGGCCTTGTAACAAAATTATTCGTTATACAATTTTTATACGTACAAAATAACTATTTGATTTCCGTTATATATTATTAAGTTACATGTTGTATTTTATTATCATACCGTAACCAAATCTATACAGAATATAATGAAATAGGTTATTATGGAATAACGTTATTCAATGGTATACATAGTATAACATTATTCCCTTTTGTGTTATACTTGAAAACTGAAAAAAAGTAACAGAATGCATTCGGTTACTCGTTCTAACCCTTTAGTTCATAACGTTGTAGTCACATAACTATTTGACAGTGATACAATATCAATTAGTTACATAACATAAGGTTTCGTTGAATAACTGTTTAAATACGGTATGAGACCATAGCGTTAAAGGAACAGAACGATATTTTCATACCATTATAGCTCAATAACTATATGCCGATGATATTGTAGCAATTAATTACAAAATATAACAAATTGTTGTCAATATATTTAAATACTGTATAAGATCAAACCGCTCAAGGAACCTAAAAGTTATCTGATCCGAATCAGCGGCTTTTCGGACTGAGAGGAGGGTGAAAAAAAGTGTTGAGGGAGAGTCACCGGGCTTAGGTTTTGCACCCGGGCCTATTTAGGGCCCGGACCCCCTCTGAAATTCTAAAGCAGTATTAAAAAACAGCTATTTTAAAACATCAATAGCAACTCTAATAAAAATTTAAATATAACGGATTAAAATAACGGATCGTCCTCCTCTTCGAAATGGAAACCTATATACGCTACTTTTATGTACGCCATTTTGGCAAGTGTATCCCCAGGTCTTGAATTTAAGCTGCAACATTGAGAGCGATACCTATATTTATTTGTTTTAATCGCTGCTCTTAAAAATCTAACGCTAAATATTTCTGTTAAGCAGTAGTACACATAAAATGAGATTTTGATGTACAGTTTTTTACAATCGATGCGTTAGATACGATTAACTTTTCTTGTTAACTAATGCATCTGAAATTTTTGTTTAGATTTAAATCTATACTACAATCAATGAAACTGGGTTTTAAACTGTCTCAAAGCAAAACAAAATTTAGGCAGTTTTAAAACTGTTTTTTTTTTCTGTCTCTCTCCCTCTACAAGCGGCCAAAACCGTATTCAAGGGAGTGTTTTAGGTGATCCAAATCCCCCTCTTCCCAGAAAAAAGGCAAAGCAATAAAAACAAATGTATGTACGGAATGATGGCCTCTCGCCATCAGGTTCGTAATGAGAGACGCCACACCATTCTTCTAGTTTAAACACTTTATTTCCAAGTTCTGGAGAAGTACGGGAAGTCAGGCCGACGATCACTTTTGCTGCGTGGATGTTTTTTCTAACGTTTCCAACGTCCAGACAACATCCCACGGACTTTTTGCTGCTCCTGCTTAAATACTCCCTAGTTTCTAAGTCTGCCACTACGGCGCAATGGGCGTTACCCTTTCTCTGATTGGTTCTCTAAAGTGATGTCATTTACTTACTTAGCCCAAGAATTTTAGGTTGGGCGACCACAAACCACAAACGCCTGTCATTCCAGCTTAATTTGTACTTTTGATTCTTAAGTGCTCTCAAAAATTGTCTCTGAAAGCAATATTTCTCTGGCTGAGAAAAAAACTTTACAGTGAAAGTACTCTGAATGATGGAATAAAGATGGTTTTTCCGATGACTTTAAATTAGAATAAAACGTCAAAGAATATTTTATTATTTCATATGTATCTACTTACATAATACGCTAACGTATGCACTACGAAAATTGACGCTATTTCCCCGCTGCGATTGGCAACGCAGCTAGATATAAACATTAGTGCAAGAACAATAACGTACGAGCAAAAATCCAAATTAACAGTTCAGTGACGTCAAATGGAGCAAGCATATGCCAAGCAGTAGCTAGATTACAAAATAACAATAATGGATACATAAAACTGTAAGATCTTTCGGACCTTTTCACAGCTTTAAAATATCGAATTTACAGTACTTGGCGCATTAATCGCCTATCTAAGAAATGTCACAATGTTTTGGACTGAAGCACATTTTAGCCATTTGCTGATTCAACATCGGTTTTCATGATGACCCCCAAAATGTGTGGCAACCCTAACCTAAATAAATTTAATGACAAATGCTGTTAAAACAGAGACATATTATGAGTCCAGAAATTTAGTCAGCACTGCAAAGAGTATAAAGAACAGTATAGTATGAGTATACTATATATATATATATATATATATATATATATATATATATATATATATATATATGAGACGTCAGATATTTCAGTAAAGTTCCAGATTTAAGGCAGTTAAAACGGTTTATTAAACATCATCTTTAAGTTACAATATAGGTTGAGAAGAAGAGAGGGGAGACGGGTACAAAAATCAGCATGGACCGATTAAGCAGTTCCAGTGGCAGAAGTCCCTCGATCTTCGATGTGCGGGAGTATTTACGTTCATCATACCACGTGGTTTGCGAAGACATAACTCCGCCTCTCTCTTATCTCTAATCGAACCACACACATTTACCAACATGAACCGCATCCGGGGCTACAAGGACGTGGGGACACCTGTACATCTAAAGAACTCAGAATCGACGGCCTGATGTCTGACAAATAACAAAATAAGTAAAACATAGCTCCAGAGCGCGCGTGGCAAGTAAGACAGAAAAGCAAAACTTACAGTGAAAGTACCGCTTGAACAATACGCAAACTAGTAAAACACAAATTACCTTTTTATACATTACAATATCCCCCCTCCCCGGCAAAAGAAGTCTGACGAGCAATATCATTGAGGTGGCCAGTCTCTCACTTGCGAGTCAGACGTCCTTGCAACCTAATCTTAAAACTGCGAACTAATCTAAATTTCAAGTTCAGACACCTTAATTTTTTCTGGCTAGAATTCTGGAGTTATGTTGTACAACACTTGAGAGGCAGGATGCAGTTTCTAAAATTTGACAAAACGTAATGATGCAATAGTACGAAAATCTTACAATAAAAATAAAACAATGAGTGCGCACAATTTTTTTCAAAATATCACAAGTAAAATATTTACAACCTAGGTGGGATACAATAACACTGTACAACAATATAGTAATATAATTAAACAAAATGGAATAAACATGGCTGACATTCATTTTCTTTGGCAAATTCTTATGGCATTGGCTTGCATGGCATAAAGTGAATGGAATGAAAATAACTTGGCAAAATGGTTGGCAAAATAGTTGGCAAAATGCAGTTGGCAAAATGCAGTTGGCAAAATGGAGTAAATTTATTTAGTGTAAAGGCAATGTAAAAATGTGCGTAGTGTGTAGAAAATTTCGAAGACCATAGCTGTGAAACAGCAGTACCGTCACACAGGTATGGGGTATAGTAAATACCACTTGTAGGCATTTTAAGTTTGCCCAAACTTTCAACTCTCCATAGTATGACAACAAAAATGGGTTCACATGATCCCGAAAAAGGAAGACCATTGTCAACTACGAAAGAGAAAACTTGGCCATTGCCTCATAGCTTCCAAAAAAAGGGAAGAAATGACTCAATAGACAGTCGGGAAAAACTGGGGGATTATTGAGAGGAAGTCCCAGCCTAGTCTAAGTCTAGCTTCATTTATTGTTTGCATAATATCTATAAAATATACAAAGAAAGAAGGTGCAGTTTTACTTACACCGCACACACTCGGACTTGGGGACTTCTTCAATGACTAAGAGAAGCGTGTGACAGAGAAAGGTTGGTAGAAGCATAAAAGAAAAAAGGATAGACGATAGACTTTATGTCGAGTATTCAGGGTTCCAAACTCAACACTTAGAAATTTTGAATAAACTTTTTTTTTCTTTTTCTATTTTTCTCTCTTTTTTTTTTAAGATCAATTATTGTTAATTAAATTTAATCACCTTCGTGGGCTAGCTTTAATTTGTCAGGAGGGAAATAAGGTCTTAATTTAGAAGAGTGAACTATTTCCGTAGGTTTCTTAGTATGGTATTAGGTTTATCAATTTCGAATGTAACTGAATTTATTGTCATATCTAATTTTATTTTCATTATGAATTTCTATTGTCCTTTCTTTTGCTAATTTTCGAGCTTCATCAACAGGAGGATAGGTACTTCCCGAAATAGGTGAGTCATATGGCAATTTTCCAAACATTAAATACATAGGTGTAAACTTCGTTACTGAATGAGGATATTATATTCACTAATAACCTGCTCTAGTAACTTAGTCCAAGGAATTTTAGAAGGTGAAGAGTTAACTTTACATTTTAATCTAGTAACTATGGATTGATTTATCCTCTCTACTTTTCCATTTGTCTGTGGATGATGAGCTGAAGTTAATAGTTGTTTAGTATTGTAGTTCTTGAGGAATTTTTTAAAACGCGAAGCAGAAAAAGCTGCATTTCTATCACTAAGTATCTTTTGAGGAACTTGAATATTGAATATTTGTTTTAGACAGTTTACATAGGTTTCAGTAGTGACACTTTTCGAAGGAAAGGCCCAAACATATCTTGTAGCATGGTCAATTATAAGATGTAGATATTTTTTTGTTGAATTGTAATAGTTGAAACCTCCTACAGTATCAATAGAAAGACATTCAAAGGTTTTATCAGTAGCAGGTACAGCCTGTAACAAACCAAATTTCTTCTGTTTAGGTTTTTTGTTAAATTGGCAAGTAGAACAATGTTTAACATAATTGGAAATATCTTGAGTCATATGAGGCCAATAATAGGAAGGTGAAATTATACTTAACATTTTTTGAACACCAGGATGGCCAAAATTTTCATGTGCATTTTTCATGAAAGTTTTTCTTAAGCTCATAGGCACCACTATTTTTTTGAAGCCTTTCTTATTTATGGTAATTAAATCATTAATGATTTTATATTTAGGACCATGCATATTTTCTGCTAATTGTTGATTTTTAATTTCTTCAGCATCTAACAATAAAACCGAAGGTTGAATTAGTTGGAGATGTTGAGAAGGAGGAATCCTTGATAACATATCAGCTTCGACATTTGTTGAGCCTTTTAGGTACTTTATTTCATAGTCAAAAATACTTAATTTAAGGGACCAGCGGAATAATCTTCCTCTTAAATTTTTGACATTTTTTAACCAAACCAATGCCGCGTGGTCAGTATGAATGACAAATTTTTGACCGTGAAGGTAATGATAAAATTTATCAAGGGCATCAACGATAGCCAAACATTCTAATTCAGTTATAGTGTAATTCACTTTAATATGATCGAAGCGATCTCGAATGACATGCAATCGGGTGCGAGATACCTGAGGCATCCGGCTGCTTCAACACAGCTCCAACTGAACAATTTGATGCATCAATAAATACATGGATAGGTAATTTAACGTCGTATAATTGTAACACAGGTTTAGATATCAAAATATTTTTTAAGGTTTCAAAACTTTTCTGACAGTTTGTTGACCAATCCCATTTAGCGTTTTTCTTTAACAAATCATTTAAAGGACGTCTTAATTTTGCATACCGATCAATAAATCTGTTATAAACATTTACAGAACCAAGAAACCTCTGTAGTTCCTTTACGTTAGTAGCTGGCTTCAAATTTTTGATAATTTCAATATTAGTATTATCTGGAGTAATTTGACCTTGTTTAATCTCATACCCCAAAAATTTTATAGTGTCCTTAGCAAAGTTCATTTAGATAATTTCAATTTAATATTTTCCTGCAAACAAATTTGGAAAATAGTTTCTAAATGCTGCATATGTTCTTCCATAGAAGAAGAAAAAACCATTATGTCATCAAAATAATTATAGGCAAATTTAATTTTATAATTATTTAATATTCTTCTCGTGACTCTATTGAATATAGCAGGTCCTGTTTTAATGCTAAATGGCAAGACCTGGAACGTATAGAGACCTGTATTAGTTACAAAGGCTAGTTTTTCAGTATCTTGAGGGTGGATGGGCACATGCCAAAATCCAGACGCCAAATCAAGAGTTGAGAATAATTTCGCCCCACTCAATTTATCTAATAAACTGTCAATACGTGGCAAATGCTCGGCATCATTTTTTACTATATTATTTAATTTACGATAATCCACACACAGTCTAGTTTTGGTACCCTCGTCGCGTTTATACGCTAAAGTGACGGGTGCAGCATAGGGGCTATTGCTTTCCTTAATTAAACCAGCTTTTAATAATTGTTCAATCTGAGAATTAATTTCGTCTTCCTCTTTAGGAGAGTTTCGATAAGGCCTGAGGCAAACAGGTAGGTCAGAAGTTAAATTTATACGTTGAGGTTCTACATTAATACGACCAATATCATATTTATTTTTTGCAAAGATTTTGTCATATTTATTTAATAATTCCTCTAATTTTGGATTGATAGCTTTATAAACAGTCTAAGGGGGAACGCTTTCCTCAGAGGCTTTGCTATCGGTTGAAGAACTGGGTTGATTTAAATGTAGAGACATAGGTAAGGCATCATCGCTTTCCTCAGAGGCTTTGCTATCGGTTGAAGAACTGGGTTGATTTAAATGTAGAGACATAGGTAAGGCATCATAATTGTATAAAGGTAATCTAACGTTATTTTGAAAAACACATAAATTCACAGAATCAATACATAAACAAAACTTTTTACACTCTGGTAAACCCAATATGGCATATGGTAGGTTTGAATATACTATAAAAAATTTTACACACTGAGTAATGTTTCCAATTTCTAAATTAACATAACACACTGTATCAAGTATCAACAGTCCATCTGCTTGAGTAACATTTAAAGGCGAGACTCTCTGTACCTCTAAATTAAATTGTCCAACAAAACTTTGCGGCAAGACAGAGAGTGTAGAGCCAGTGTCTATGACACAGGGAACACTTAAAAATTCAAAATTGTCAATTTTGGGTTGAGTCAATTTTTTCCTTAGGTACCCGGGTACAGTAAATAGTCATAAGTTCTCTTCTCGCGAGGTCTCAGTACCATTATTTTGTGAATTTAAAATAGTGGTGTTCGAAGTCATATTCGGGTGAGTCATATTTGGTGTCGCGTATGGGTTTGTCGCAGTTTGGTTGTTACTTTTAAAGGGACAATTATGCGTCCAATGGAAAGCATTACTTATCCCTAGCACCTCACAATATCTACATGGAGTTCTAGGTAGTGTGCTTTCTTGGTAATTGACATTAATTTGGTGGTGTAAACTTTGAGGACTTTGAGATAAGGGTTGAAAACGGGGCCAATTATTTATTTGGGTTCGCCCTTGGGTTGAATTATGAATTGGTTGACGCCAATTTGGTCGGTTATAAACAGGAGCATGGTAGGGTCTACAATTCCGAAGCTTGGGTGTAAAGTAACTAGGATTTTGTGCATTATTGGGCGAGGAGGTAAAGCTTGCCTTTTGGGGCGGTTCGTGAATTTTAATTAATTTTGACGCTACCTTAAGCCACTCGGTGGCACTACTGGGTGGTTGCAGGGTTAAAAGAGCTCTCATATTTCTAAGAAGCCCATTGGTCCATCCTTCTAATATTATATTATTAGGTAGCCCCAATTTTCTACCTATTTCTAATTTTTCATGAAAATAAGTTATTAGATTCGAAATTTTTTCTAGTTTTAAATTTGTAAAATCCATGAAAGTAAAGACGGTACATGAAATATATTTTTCTCTCAGTATTTCAATCAATTCCTGCCAATTTTTACAATTTGCAATATTATTTATGTATGTTGTTAAGGCAGAACCCTTAAGAAATTTTCCTATATTTTGAAATTTCCAATCTTCGTCTTTATTTTGTTGTAAGCAACACCGTTCGTAATATGCTATCCAACTTTCAAAACTCATATTATCTTCAAAATTAAAGGGGGCAATAAACTCATCACTTTTTTGCAGGGACATAGTGGCAATAGTTTGTGTATTTTCTTTACCATCTAACGACATGCTGAAAATTTTTCTAAATTTTTACCTGAACGGAGAAGCATTTAATAATTGCATTCAGAAATTTTATTTAGCAACATTAATAATAATACTGCAATAAATTTACAAAATATTACCTTAATGAAAATACTATACTAATGGGGAAAAAAATGCAGATATATCACTATATATATATATATATATTTTTATCAACACTAAAATAGCACTTTAAAATAACACACACAATTAATAACCATTTAAATATAATGCTATAATGTTCACTTCAACTCTGAAAATTACGTACTTCACTTAATCAATATCCACAAGTTGAAATCGTCATTCTTCAGCAATAAACAAAACACACACAAAAAAATATCTTCTCTTACAAGTTCAATGCAGGCAGGAGGATTTTCGGTCAACCTAAGTTGACCGCACAAAAACAAAAATATTCGGCACGGAGAAAAGGGGGAAATAATTCACCAGTTGCACACACTTCTCGTGGGGCCTGTTTTGGGTGCAATGAAGGCAGTGAAACTCCGTCAATTTCCATCGGATTTTCAAAATAACAGTGGACGTGTGAAGAAAAAAAATAAATAAGGAGGCACAGATTTCTGGATGGTAAACACGGTACAGAAAGATGATATCAGATAACGGAGGGCAGGCACTTCTTTAATTTACGTGTCGGCATCAGCGTCGTTAGTCGCTATGGAAAACTCAGGAGCGCAAATTTTTCGATGGGCTTCATGGGAGGATTCGATGGGAGGTTAGGCGAAAGTAGTTTCATCAAAGCAGGGAATGAGAAGTCCAGATATCTGCAGTCGGCGAAGAGGCAAGTCGGGTTCTCTGATCGGCAGGCAGTCGGCATAGCGCCGCATCTCCGGCGTACTCCGCATCTTCGGGTAAGTAGTGTACCCCGTCTCCCAGATTATTGAGCGTTAATTTTTTACAATTTAAAAATTTTAATTGGCACACAGGCAGTCATCCTGTCGGCTATTTGTGACGTCAGATATTTCAGTAAAGTTCCAGAGTTAAGGCAGTTAAAACGGTTTATTAAACATCATCTTTAAGTTACAATATAGGGTGAGAAGAAGAGAGGGGAGACGGGTACAAAAATCAGCGTGGACCGATTAAGCAGTTCCAGCGGCAGAAGTCCCTCGATTTTCGATGTGCGGGAGTATTTACGTTCATAATGCCACGTGGTTTGCGAAGACATAACTCCGCCTCTCTCTTATCTCTAATCGAACCACACACAGTTCAGTGTGAGTTGAGCTCTCGTAGAGTGTGACTTGAGCTCCCGTCGAGTTCTTGGGTTCGAGAAAGTACCGCTTGAACAATACCCAAACTAGTAAAACCCAAATTACTTTTTTATACATTACAATATCCCCCCCCGGCAAAAGAAGTCTGACGAGCAATATCATTGAGGTGGCCAGTCTCTCACTTGCGAGTCAGACGTCCTTGCATCCTAATCTTAAAACTGCGAACTAATCTAATTTTCAAGTTTAGACACCTTAATTTTTTCTGGCTAGAATTCTGGAGTTATGTAGTACAACACTTGAGAGGCAGGATGCAGTTTCTAAAATTTGACAAAACATAATGATGCAATAGTACGAAAATCTTACAATAAAAATAAAACAATGAGTGCGCACAATTTTTTTCAAAATATCACAAGTAAAATATTTACAACCTAGGTGGGATACAATAATACTGTACAACAATATAGTAATATAATTAAACAAAATGGAATAAACATGGCTGACATTCATTTTCTTTGGCAAATACTTATGGCTTTGGTTTGCATGGCATAAAGTGAATGGAATGAAAATAACTTGGCAAGATAGTTGGCAAAATGGAGTAAATTTATTTAGTGTAAAGGCAATGTAAAAAAGTGCGTAGTGTGTAGAAAATTTCGAAAACCATAGCTGTGAAACAGCAGTATTAACAGGAACGCTTGCTAGAAGAATTTTTCAAGGTAATACAATAAATGATAGCCTGCATGAGGTACTGGATTTATGTGACCTGACATTTTTTTATTTCTAGCAATGTCTTGTTGTACTTTTCTTATTTGGTTATTACTAGTACTTCTTAACAATCTGAGGGCGAATACTCTCCTCAGAGGTTTTATTAATAGTTAACCGTCTAGGCAAATTTAAATTTTATTACATAAAAAAAATGGTTGGCATCATTATTCAATAAAGGAAATAATATACGATCATTTTGGCACACAAAAATTTTACACAGTAAATATTCAAAATAAAACATATACATTTAAGCAAACCTAATATAATGCAAGAATTTTTTTTTTTTATTTACATTGACACAATAAGTATTTGTTGTTTTCATTTAAGTTATCGTACCCTGGTGCATGAATTTGTCATAAATTTTCAAGTGACTTTTCAGTGAATAAATGACAATATCTCAAGTAAATTAGAATTCGTGTCAAGTTGAGAGTCCCAATCGGTAAGTCATTTCAGGTAAATAATCAAATGAATCTAAACTACGTCATAGTATGCAAATAACAAAATTTCAATTTTCAAATCTTCAGGAAATATTTGTAATGCAGTGGTAATTTAAGCATTAATTTAATAATAGTAAGACCCGTATAAAACTTCAATTGAAATAAAATATTTAATAACACAATTCAATTGTAAACTTACCTTAATGAAAATACTATATTAATGGAAAAAAATGCAGATATATCACTTTTTTTTTTTTTTCATCAACACTAAAATAGCGCTTTAAAATAACACACACACAATTAATAACCATTTAAATATAATACTCTAATGTTCACTTCAACTCTGAAAATATAATTTGCTTACTTCACTTAATCAATATTAGTTCAGTTAAGGCAGTTAAAACGGTTTATTAAACATCATCTTTAAGTTACAATATAGGGTGAGAAGGGGAGAGGGGAGACGGGTACAAAAATCAGCGTGGACTGATTAAGCAGTCCCAGTGGCAGAAGTCTCTCGATTTTCGATGTGCGGGAGTATTTACGCTTACCACACCACGTGGTTTGCGAATACATAACTCCGCCTCTCTCTTATCTCTGATCGAACCACACACATTTACCAACATGACCCGCATCCGGGGCTACAAAGGCGTGGGGACACGTGCACACTAAAAAGAACACAGACTCAAGGATCTTGTATCTGGCAACTAACTAAAGAAAGAAAACATAGCTCCAGAGCGCGCGTGGCAAGTTTGACAGGAAAGCAAAACTTACAGTGAAAGTACCGCTTGAACAATACCCAAACTAGTAAAACCCAAATTACCTTTTTATACATTAATAGGTGAAATAAAAGGAGTCCACCTCACCCTGAAAAGGATAAGTTGTATTGATTTTTGAACTTAGATTGGGTACGAGTTTTTAAGTTCTCAGCCACCCCCGAAAAAAATTCCCGCCTACGCTACTGGGCCATTGAATTTTAGATTTCAGAAATTTTATTTTTGATGCTTGACACACGGGCTCTTTTTGACATGTGCTGAGGGTCCACAAAAGGAAAAATGGTGTAACCGTCAGTTAAAGCATAAGTTAGATGTTCTCTGGTATGCAAAACATGAATCTAATCACAACGAAAAAAGTGTTCCGAACAGTTTACAAGAAAAAAATCCACCCGATTTTACACTCTAAAAAAATCGGCATATTACTGAATCTCTTGCAATTAAGGCTTTCATATATTTTCCCAGTATTATTACTAAAGGAATTCAAGTGGAGTCAACTACGCTTGTACTGATATAGTTGACTTTCTTTAGTAATGATGCTAGCAAAGAGGACGAATTGAGGGAAGCAATTTCAAAACTTTGTATCATAGTGGTAGCAAAGCATCTCAATATATTACGCATAAAATATGAAAATGCACTGCTCGTAGTTCGGAAAAATGAATATTTATTTTCATACAATTTCATACAACCCAGGTCGCGCCTGTCAACTTAGCCATTCAGAGTTTTCCGTGGTTTTCTCGGAAACCTCGCGTAAATACGGGCTAGGATCCCTTAGAAAGTCCCCCACAGAGGGTATTCCCCCTATACAGTAGCGTAGCTAGGATTTTCTTTCGGCGGGGGGGGGGGGCTGGGTATCAAATTGTAAGCTAAATATCAAATTATAAGCCAAGTAAATGTCCCATTTCGGGGGGGCTGCAGTACCCTTGCCCCCCCCCTCTGGCTACGCCCCTGCCCCTATAAGTATAGGACCCTAGTGCAGTCAGTCGGTCTTAATCCGCAAACAAACATACAACTTCAGAAAAACTTTATATACAAGTAACTAAATGTGTACGTTGAATATTTTTGTTTTGATTGGTAAGGCACGGTACAAATCTCTTGCTGGGCAATTTGCTTTTCTTTTACTTTTTACACATCAATACTTATAATTAATTCATTTATTACAAAAATTACTCATCCATTTTTTAATTAATTATTAGGGATCGACTGATAGTAACGGTAACCGATAGTACTAAAATCGATGATCTTTTTTTTGGGGGGGGGGATCGGTATCCGTACTTTCACATTTTAAAAGTTTCGGAAAAGTATCTATTCCCGATACATTCGTCCGTTTCCACCGATACTTTTTACCTGATACTTAGCTCTTCTGGAAGAGAAACTACGCAGGCATGAAACCACACTAGAATGTTTTCTATGGTGATGAGAGGCATCGTTTTATTCGAAAAACTTTGTAGCAGTTGAATTGATTGGTCGTTCTTTTTTCTCAAACAAGCATTGTGTTCTTTTTTCGACAAATAAGTTCCACTAAGTAAGGTCTGTCATATGGCCTTTATACGGCCAAATGTTGTGTATCTGGCATTAAAATGTAAGCGCTTGGCAGTAAACTGCTATTGTTGTCCTGTTAAGGAATTTGGTCTTATATTTATCCTTTTTTAATCCTTGGCTTTCCTAGCTTGTAATTTTAGAGTAGATTTTTATTGAGGTGGGAAAATCCAGCGCAATTTCGGCAAGAGGGAAAATAATTCGCTTTTGCCAGTGTTGTTTTCCACTCTAGACCGTAAAGTGTGAGCTTCTAAAATTAATCCAGTCCGAACGCAGCCTCAGCCAATGAATGATTAGCATTTTTCTTTCTGCTGGTGGCTAGCACTTATCGTTTATAGACGTTTTTCACTATCAAAGAGTAATATTAGAAGGAGATGAACAAGCTCTGACAGCAGTTCTATATCAGCCTCGTCAGCAATTTTTTCCAGCTATAATTAGCGTTCCAATCAACTCCCTCTTGTATGCTCTAAAGTTTGTCATGTCAAAAAAAAAAAAAAAAAAAAAAAAAAGATTTTGCCTCATGTATTACGTTAAAATATATTTTGGTCTTTAAAAAATTCCCTCGTCGGTTCATAATAAGCAGCATAAGGAATAATGCTAAACGTGGGAAGGATTACCTGCTGTCGCCATTTTTCATGCTCCGCGGAACAGACGTTTCTCAGTAACCTACCTAGTACGTGGACAAGCGTCGAATTCTACAAATGGACGAAATGACACCCAAGCCTTTCCGGTAATCCAGCCCGAACACATGGTGTGATAGAATGGTTTTTTAGCCTTACACAACCCGGATGGCAGAAGGTTCAGCATTTCATGCATGAATTTTAGCTCCTAATGTAAAGGAGTATGGCGAATGCAGAGTGTTCTTAAAATTTCACTTAGTGCAGTGAAATAAATTGAAATGAATTTCTCCTGTTCTGCGTTTAGAATATGAATGTATTATTATATGAATGCTTTATTTTGTTCTTTTGATTTTTATTTAAAAAAATTTCGGCGAGGGTGGGAGGTTGACCTCCAACAACCTAACCCCCCCCACACACACACACACACACCTTGCGCACGCCTCTGCTTTCACATAAAGAACTACTATTTCCCTATTTTCAGAGTCAAAATATCTCTCGTTCCCTCCCCCCTTCAGAAAAAGAAATTGCCTACAAAAAACAAGATAAAACATAAAAGTGATAGATGATGGCACATAATCGGAATTCATAAGATCAGTGACATTACATCTGGCATTAATCACGCAAAGCAGTTTTGTCTTTTCAAATGTATTAACATTTCTGATACGCACTAATTCAGTGATTCCCAAATTCTTTACACTACCTTGACCAGGAGTGCAGACAGCAGTTTCTTGGGAAGGAGATATGCATTAGTTTATTTGTGTTATGGCAGTGCTACTGAGGAGTTATGTGCCTAGGATGGGAGTGCCTTGGTTGGAGGACTTTCTATGGCCGCCAGATGTCGCGTATTCACATTACATCTAGAGAAAACCGACCAAAACTCCAGACCGTTAGATTCACAACCGCGTGATAGGCCAGAACGCTAGAACTTCACACTTCAGTTTTTTTTTTCTAATATTATAAGAAGGTTACATGTTGAAGCTGACTCTACCCCACAAAGGGAAGAGTCAGCTCCCCCCCCCCCCACACCTAGAGTCAGTCCCTCTTTTTTATTTAAAAAATAAAAAGAAGAAAAATTGTTAAAGTTCAAAAATTTATCTTCGAACCCCTCTCTCCTCCCTCTAGGTATAATTCAGACCCACTTAACGGTGCAGTTCAGAAAAACAATGTGATTTTGGTACATAAATACAACAAATAAACTAATTATGTAATGCACTCAAAATTTTTAGAATGTCTCTTTGCAAGCTGTATAATACACTGTAATAAACGATAAACCTGTATCAGTAACGAAACTTTCAGATAAAATTCTTAAATATCGAAAATTTAGCAGGATATGCCACTTTTTGAAACTTTTTTCTGTGCAATTTCATGTTGAAGAATTTTTTCCGAAAGTTTTATATAAGACAACGTTGTTTCATTTATTTCGGTGTGTAATACAGATTAGAAAGAATCATCCTGAATTTTTTCGAGCTCCTGGTGCAATTAGCTTATTCTGATTTATGTACTTAATGACCGTGTATGACCGTGGGGGAGATTTTATTTTTTCGAACTACACCCTGTTCCTACCGAACTACCCCCTACATCATTCTGTTCCTTTAACGGTAAGGTCTATACCGTATTTAAAGTGTAAGGTAATGAAACATTATATTCTACAATTAATTGATACTATATCGTTATCAAATAGTTATGAGAGTTTAACGTCATGAACTACAGAGTTAGCATGAGTAACCGAATGCATTATGTTACTGTTCTTACAATTTGTAAGTACATCATAGAAAGAAATAACGTTATAATAAGTATACGTTGAATAACGTTATTCCTCGAGCAGTCCTGCGTCAAGGAACGAAATACTAATTTCTCAAAACATTAACATTATTAAATATAACGTTATTTCGTGAAGAACGATTTGAAAATTACGATATGAATATCGTTATTCCACTTTATGAATAATGTTATGATTTGTAACGAATAACGAATTGGTTATAATGCGCATTACGTTAAGTTGCGGATCCCTTATTGGTAATGATTTTGGTGGATGATAATGCACGACCTCACCAAGCTGTGATTATTAAGGACTATCTTGAAGGTCATGGGTTCAAGCGAATGGAATAGGCAGCTCAATCTCCAGACCTGAAGCCTATAGAACATCTTTAGGACTGTCTTGGCAGACAGGTTACTGCTTTAACCTTTTACAGGCTAGTGTTCCCAATTGGGAACATAAAATTGGAAATTTTATCAATATTGACTTTAAAAAATTAGCAAATAAAGTTAAAAGATGACTTGATTTTTTAAAATAGAAGTTGCATTTCTATCATTATTGGGAAATTTTAAAAAGAATCGTGAAAATAGCCATTTTCATAAATGTTAACAGACATTTTTAATCGGCAATCCAGAGGACTCCGTTCCAAATACAATTCCTAAAATTTACTAAAAATTGGCCCATTCCAGTGGCTTATGAAAAAGATTACAGTGATCAGTTATTAATTCAGGAGGAAATTAAATTTTTGCTATCGCTGACTTTCAGGTTTCTCGAAAAAGAAACTCCTTATTTATACCTTATTTATTTTATTGATACTTAATGTGTGTTTAATTGTATGTAAATTTCGTTCCAAAACTTTAAATTCTGTCTTGAGGCGTGCAGATGATTCGGATGGGCGGGGCCAATTTTCCGGGAAACTTGAAATTCAATGATTTTTAGCAAATAAAAATTTTACTTTCTTCTGAACATAAAAATAGATATGGTTCACTGTGAAGTTTTTAAAAACCTCTAAAATGGGCCAATTTTTAGTTAAATTTACTTGTAGAGCTTTGGAAGACTGTATTTGTGAAATTGATAGTTAGAAGTTGTCGCAAATACAGTGGCCGCCATCAATTAAGATACAACCGGTTTTCTGCGTCTAATTTGCAAATGAATGAATATAGAAATAACCAATACGGAGGAAATGTGTACTAAACAGTTATTTATTGAATGTTACATAGAAATTTAAATAAGTTAAGCGCAAAAGTGATTTACAAAAAAAAAAAAAAAAAAAAAAGCAATCTTGATGGGAAAAAGTCCATTCTTGGAAAAAACTGTACATCACAGTTTTATGTAGTAAAATGCCATAGAAATATAACAAAAATGTGTTCTAATAAGGAATGTGGGAATGTGTCCACCTCTAACTTCTAAACATTGGCGGCATCGTCTTACCATGCCGTCGAAGACCAGACCCGAAGAAAGCCTTGTTCCAGCTCATCTAACGACCTTGGTGGAGAACTTAACCTTTTATAGACCACATTGAGATCCTGGCATATTTTATATTCTATTGCGCTAGTTAAAGGATATTAGTCATTTAAATGGGGGAAATTTTTTTTAAATACAATTTTCACTATAGTTGTCATAGGGAGCATGGGTCATTTCTGACTATAGTTTTACATTGGTTTCAAAAACTAAATATACTGATGGGTAGTTTAAACAATAAGTGAAATATTAAGAATTAATAAAAGATTTATTTTTAAATTTAAGTAAAGACATGAATTAAATTTGAAAGGTGGGGGTGTATCAAGATAGCTCTGTAAAAATGCCAGCCAGCCACGATACATCGAATTAACGTCGCCGTCGACGTAGTTTCGACGTAATCATCGACGTTAAAAATCCTTGGATATGTCCACCTGTTTGCCCGTCGAGCGCTGAACTTCTCGACGGCGTATGGAAAAGGGTGACCGCCAGGAAGAGAAAATCCCCGACATTGGTCGAACACTCGTCGCTATAACGGAGAAGGGAGACAGATTCTCAGAATCCGTTTATAAAATTCAGCTCATAGTGGTTGATTTTACGTTATACATTGTCGAATTGCTTCAACAGGACAGAGAAAATCGGCTTATATTCGTCTAATAGAAGTCGCTCCTTAAAGACTTCACAGAATTTGTCGAATTCTGACCATTTATAAACGTAGTAATTATGCCGCAATTCCAGACCTTTAGAGAATGGGCACATTCCATTCACATACGTCGTGAAGGAATGGAAATTCAATCTGCTCTGATCTTGTGCACTTTTGCCGTTTAAAAGGAAACACTTTATTTTCCTATAAAATACATTTTACTATTAGTTTGTTAGCTAATGAAAAATAATTTTTAATCCAATATGCAGAAATAACAAGTTTTAAATTAACTTCTGATCGTTTTGATAAAGTTACAAAATATACATTCATAAAAATTTGAACACAGAGAAAATATATGAAAGAAAAAATATAATCTTGATTTTTTGAATTTAACTAATCAGTAACTCGCATTAATAGCTTAAGTCTAATTTACATTTTAAAGGATTTACTTTTCCCCCCCGGTACATTTTATGAATTGTTTTAACTGTATTAGGTATATTCAATAAAAAAAGGGGGGGGGCGTTGTCAAATTCAAAGTTATGAACAATTAAGTAATTTCATATATTGTTGAAAAATGGTGAAAAAGTAACTTAAAAAATTAAATAAATATTAGTAAATTTAGTTAACTAATACAGTTTAAAATGCAATTTTACTAATAGTAAATATAATTTACTTATTTTATATAAAAAAGTTACTTTTTCACCAGTATATGAAAATATATAGATTCTTCATAACAGTAGATTAAATAATTTTTTATTAAAAATACCCAATACAGTCAAAATGATTAATAAAATGTACCAGGGAAAAATGGAAACCCTTTAATATGTAAAAGCGACATCTGCTGTTTATGCGACTTACTTATGAGTTCAATTCAAAATCAAGATTATATTTTTAACTTTAATATATTTTTTGTATATGTTCAAACTTTTATCAATATATATTTTATAACTTTATCTAAACAATTAGAAGTTAATTTAAAACTTGTTATTACTGAACATTTAATTCAAAATTGCTTTTCATTAGCTAAAACCAGTAGTAAAATGTTTTATATTTAAAAATATAAAGTGTTTCCTTTTTTTTAAACGGCATGTGCGCAAGATAAGAACTGCTTAAATTTCCATGCTTTCACGATGTATGTAAATAGTATGTGACTCACACATTCTCTAATTATCTAGAATTGAGGTACAATTAGAACGTTTATTAATTGTCAGGATTCAACGAAATCGTCAAGGAACGACCTATTAGACGAATAAGCCTGCTTTTTTTTATTACTTTTTCCATGTAATAAAATGAGAACAAGTTTTCTATCTATAAATTTTAGTCCTCACCCCCCGTCCCACGAGAAAAATCTTGTCTACTTCATTACACAAACAGTTTTTTATTTATCTCTCTTAATTCTTTGATTTGTTAAATTTTACTACTCCAAACAGGTTTATATTACATACTAGATGCATACATATTAGTATACAATTTAAAAAGAAAAAAAAATTACCTTTGCACAAAAAAGCTTAACCTATTTCATTCTAAGCCATAATGCAATAATGGTTGACTTTTGTTATAGTAAGCTCACATTAAGTAAAATCGTGCTTATTATGAGAAAAAAATATTTTATATGTTTAAGGTAAGCAGTTGATTTTATGGTAATTGTACCTGTATATTTCACTCTATAATAAGGAATAACAAGACTTATATTTAGCGATTAAAAAGAAAATGATTAAAAGAAACAAAGCACATAAGTATTAGTTAAGTAATTATGTAACTCACCTCTAAAATTTTGACAGCCGAAATTAAAATTAGTAGTTACCCCGACAAACTTTAACAACACCGGCCAACACAATTTAAAGAGAGCCAGTCAAACTTATTAATACATGTCAAGCTAACGATAAATCGTGTTAGCATTAAACTTGTAAATATTCCAAGAGATTCTTGAAAAATATCCACTTTTATAGTTAAAACTATCGAAAATGTACTTTTCTGTGCAGCGCAGCAGCTCAGCCAGTGACCACGCGATGAAAATGAAGCTAGATCTGCCCTTGCATAAAAAAACTGCGAAGCGAACCACGACGGAATACACACACAAAAAGAAGAAAAAAAAAAGGCATCTGTGACGTGACTTCAGCGTTCTCCAAAATTCTGAGAAATCGCGTGGGGTGGACAGGTCAAAGGTCGTGTGAAAGGACACGGTAACGTTTGTCACCCCTGCACTGTTTATTCGACGTTAAACTGACTATTAACTAAGCTGAAAAAATTTCTCGGTGCTCCATCTGTTTGTTCTTGGCTGCCTGGGGGGTCTCTCCTGATCGCCGAAGCTATGAGCGGAAAATCGGCGATATATTGACGGATTATAGACCTCGTGGGGGTGACAAACATTAACAGTCGAAGATAGCCGCCTCCCTGACCAGCATACAACGGCTCTTTAAAACGTCGACAACACAATGTATGTTTGATCTCTTTTAAACGCTATTTTTTGCTGTAATTTTTCCTCGACCTATTTTCGACATTTCGACATCGGGAATACGTAATATATACGTGTGTGCGCTTGCTGGGTTTCATTCAGCATATTTTCGGTGTTTCAGTGTCTGTAAGTAGTTGTCAAAATTAAATAATGTATAACATTTGATGACTTTCTATAGGATGTTTTCTTTTCTTTCTATATATGTGGTTATTTTTTGCCAAGCATATTTGGGAACTTCAGAAATGGGGGATTTACTAAGCTTTTGAACTTTTTTATTCTATTCGTAGAAGCGTGAAAATGGTTAGAGATAGACCAGTGGTCCTATGCTGATTTGTATTCTTCATCTGAGTTGTTGTATCAACTCCTGAAATATTTTACAAGAGTTCTGAATCACCCTGTATTCTGTTGTTGCTATTTTAATTTTCGTTAAAAACGAAGCTTTCAATTTTAGTGCCAGTTGTAGTCCAAGTCCTCAATCAACCGGTAAGTCCGATGCTAGTCACTCATCTGGAAACACGTCTTCAGCATCTGCCTCTCCAACTCTGACATCTACACATAGTACTTTGTCTCTTACATCCTCTAGTGGCACGTCCGGACTTCTGCATGGAGCACCTTCATATCCGGTAAGCAAATATATTCAGTTTGCAGAGTCTAACTCCTAAAAATTTTTCTACTAATTACACCACGAAATGCACAAAAAATTCGAAGCATAATAAAAAAGGGAGTACGCAGTTGGTTGCACCAATTAAGTGTCAACGCAATGACAATTGTATCACGTCATTGTCAGTTTTAAAATAAGAAATTATTATTTTATTTAATAATAATTTCTTCTTGTTAAATAAAATGATGAAACCGCTGGTTTCATCAGTGGCAATTACATGTGATACTATTGTCATAGGGTTAAACTTATTTATTTTACTGAACACTACTGAAAAATCAGTTAACATTTTACAGAAACACAAAACAGAAGCAAAAGTGTTACGTTAGAAGTATAACTTTTAAGCACAAAGTTTCAAGATGACTAAATAAATAAGAGAATTCTTTTGTGTCCCATCAAAGGTTAGGTGCTTTATTTTTATTGTTTTCCTTAAGGCTGTAGTTGGAAGGGAAAAAAAAAACTCTGTTTTTAGTCTTGGTACACAAATAGAAATAAATTAATAGCACCATGGTCTCAAAAAAATTCCAGATGGTTCTTAATAAGCTGCTTTACACACTGTAATAAGCGAAAAACCTGTGCCTTTTGTGAAATTTTCAGAAAAATTTCTCAAACATGGATCTGAGCAGCAAGATTTTTCAAAGAGTGACACCATTTGCGAAAATTTCCGATTTTTAAGAATTTTTTCTAAAAGTTTTGAAACTGATACATGTTTATCGTTTATTTCAGTGTGTAGTACAGCTTGTAAAGAGACAGTTTCAAAATTTTAAAGCGCCTAACAGTTAGTTTATTTGCACTTATGTACCAAAATTACATCATTTTTTCGAACTACACCGTTAATATATATATCAAGTAAGAACAAATTAATTGAGTGAGATTTCTGTCTTTTGTTTATGCATTATATTTAATCTTTTTAGCACCTTAGGCTTCAGTAAATTTATTTTATGTTTTAACTATCTTTCATATTACAAAAATCGTTACATTTGTGTTCGTTAAACAATAAAAATCGCTCTTTTTATAGTTTTCTTGATCCTTTTATAGTATGCTTGACGTAACATTGAAATTTCTAAATGGTTCTTCGTTACTTCCAGATAGACAGAAAATTCCAGCACATTGTCATCAAAATTGCTCACCGAGACAGCAAATTTACGACAAATTTGTCGCCATGGTCAAAGGGCACAGGTACACCAGTAGTCGGTAACAATACATGTAAATATACCTTTTCCACCATAGACTCAGTAAGGCAGGGAAATGATATTACAGTTTTGTAACCCTATGATAGCAAAAAAATCTCTGCAATGGCTAAAATATAATTTTTTAGCTCTCAAACACTCTTATTCTACTCTGAATAATTGAGGTTCAAATTTTAAAAATTCTAAATAACAATTTTGATATATATCACTGGTTGGCCCACTTAATTGATTAGAAATTCTGATAGCGAAAGCGTGGAAATTACACAAAATTAATATCAAATATTTTGATTTATTATTAAAAAAGCCTAGATAATAACAGTGTATAATTAAATAATATCTTTGTTGTGTATTATTATTTTCTTTATAGGATGAATTTCGAAAATCAAACAGGAAAAAGATAACAAAAAGATTAACTTCTATTTTCGTCGAGATCATTTTTCATCACAATGAAAGCAGACATAAAATTCCATGCCTTTCTTGACAGTATACACTTTCTTTAAATCTGCCTTTTCAAAAGGCCTCCAGTCTTCTTGCGAGGGAAAATGTATTTTTATCAGATTTTGGTTTTCATTTGAGATTGACAACAGAGAAATTCATTCCAGAAACTCCTAAGTTTCTTTTCAGTCTTTGATTTACATAGTATCATTACTTTGAGAAAGCTCTCAGATAGTAGCACCTGGGCTGAGTCTGTGACATAACATGGCATAAAATCTGCATATGTGAAAATATGGTCATTGAATGAGAAAATTCCTGTCTTTTTAAACCCAGTCATTATGTTTGTTGGCATTATTGTCAATGGAAGACCAAGTTTTGACGAATCCTGAAATATCGCATATGACCAGTAAACATTCTTAATGTTAATCGAAGAATCGGAAAAGGTGTTCAAATATTTTTTGAGCGGTCCATTAACACTTCTGTAAGAGGTTGCAACTGCCAAGTGCATTGATTATGAAATCGCAAAAAAAAAGTGTGATGCTATATGAGTTTTACGTAAACAAAGAACATTAGAAAAACGTACCAAAGAACATTAAAAGAGAACTGGGAAAAGCGATTGAAATTAAAAAATAAATGAATAAATAAAATGGGGAATAATTTTTGTCACATTTCTGAGCTATATATTTCTCTAAATCGAAAACATGCTCATTTAGCTTGGAGCACAACGGTTTCTTAGTGTTAAAGGAAGGCTATTTAAACCATAACTTACTGCTTTCAGATAATTCAGCACGGGCACAAACACCTACGCATGCGCTGTACTTACACCTGCAAACTCCGAGCCAAATCTAACTCTTCGGCTATTATCTGGCCTTCAAAACTTCCTATAAAGCATTAATTAAGAATTTTTTTAAACAAAAACAGTAAAAACAAAACCGAAAACTGTTTTAAAGAATAAATAAAAGAAACGTAAATTATCATCACTTTCATTTGTGGAGGAACCGGAAATGTTCATTTACTCTAATATTCTATCAACAAAAGAAAACTGTTTTAGATAATTAATTATCTGGTCTTTACAAAACATATAACTGCATTTCTCGAAATTGCACGTTGCCTCACTGGGCCATTCTGCCTCGTATTCAGAGGGTCAACTTGTCCCATATCGCCATTTTTTCTTAACTTCCTCATACCTAACTCTTCCACAGATATTTCACAAAAGAAATAGCTCGAAATACAGCTTTGAAAAATAATACTTCTGGTATGCTTTAAATGTTAATTTTTATTTTATAAACAAATCAGACGTGATTATTTAGAAAAATTTACTCACCAACAAAAGAATTGAAAATTGCAAACCACTACAGAAAGGCTGATTCTTTAAACATGTAGTTGATGTAGGAGGATGAGGAAGTGTTAATGCACAATTTATTGAACTTGTAGAGCGATCTAAAATATAGTGCATGGGTCAACTGCCCCTATGACCAATAGCTAGGACCACCCATTATAATTAATAAATTATCCAGTTTTGGGAGGCTCAAAAACTACCCTGAGGAAAACATTTTAATTGGACCCAGTATCTATATTTTTTATCAAAAGTGGCTGCTCCAATTTATTAAAAGGGCACTTTTTATTGAGAAAAAGGGCACTTATTGTTGAGAGAAAGGACAATAGTCCCAACATTCCACTGGAAATGAAAAAAGATTTTTCTTTCTATAAAAGGTAGGGCGCATCAGTACTAAAGAAATAAAGACGCATCGCACTAATGAAAAGGCGGGCAGGGTATAGCGTCCTTTTAAAAACGAGAAATGTACACCAGTTCGATACTGGAACACCAAAAATAGTGTCGTTATCGTAATTCATTTCAATATAAATCTTTAGTAATTTCAATATAAAACTTTTGCAATACCGGGAGGAACTGGAGGGTCTGATCCCTACAACCCCCGCCCCCCCCAGAAAAAGGCTGTACAAGGCCGTAACCAGGGGGTGAGCTACGAGGGTTGAACACTATTTAGCAGTCTCCCAGCCCCCCCCCCTTGTTTTTCAAAGTTTTTTCTAATTTCATAAATAAATACGAACGTTTAGAAAATAGTGTTTTTTCACAATTCTTAAATTTTAGATCATTAAAAACACCCATCGTTTCGGACGAATTTCTCATCATAATTGCCAAATTTCTATACGGTTAATTAGTTTGCTGCTCTTGGCTACATGTAGAGCAAAATCTTAAATTTTTTCCGATGTGGAGCAGAACTGCCGCTCTTTCTTTAAGTTTCTCAAGGCTTATTCTCTCAAAATATTCATTGAATATTTTTCACTGAGTCTCAATGAAAAATTTATTAATGAAGTGAATGGTAAATATTTTTTAAATATGGGATTTTATGAAGCAAATGCTGTAGGAAAAGATGCAGGTACAAATTGAAAAACACTCTCCCCCTGCCCTCTCCACCCTTGAGTACTAATACCTATATTCGGTCCCCCCGAACTAGATTCAAAGCCCTACCTAGCCTACCTAGCCTTTCATCTTGGTTACAGACCTGATGCTGTAGGGTAACATTTTGCTATACTCTTCATTTTGTTAAGGTATTTTTGAATTTAACCCCCCCCCCCCCCCCACACACACACAAAAAAAAAATGGACCGATTAGGAAACTTTCTAACTAGGGGGAACTGGAGGAAACTGGATTTTCTCTTAGGAAAGATTAGGAAGATTAGGAAAGATTAGGTTTCCCGATTAGGAAACTGGATTTTCTCTTCGAGGGGGTCCAGCCTGTATAACCTGCAACACCAGACACTCAACAAAATGCGGGGTAAAAATCCTTTCTCGTGACCACTTTTTATAAAGAAGAAGAGTTGATTCTTTTGGGAGGGGTCCGGACCCACTCTCTTGCGTGCGCCACTATGTCCAGCTTATTTGGGTGCTTAAGGTGGAAGGTTTCGTTGTACACTAGAGTCCCGCAAATCCGAGTTCTCTTAATCTGAGCTCCGCTTAATCCTAGGTAGCGCTAAACTTTCTGCTCAAAAATAAAAACAGCAGATTTATGTTTTAAACATTAAATAAAATAAGGGCGGTTCTGTTTAAAATATTTTTTTATATTTACAAATCTGTGTGCTCGTTCTTTTTAAGCTATTTGATCTCTGTGCTTGCAGTAAACATAAAACTGAATTTTTTCTCTTTGATTTTCTAATGCAGCTACCCAGTGGCGTAGACAGAAATTTTTCATGGGGGGGGTTACGACAACTGCAATTCATATATATGTATGTATACGTGTGTGTGTGATAAGGGAGTGAAGAATACACAATATTGTATGGAAAAAAATTCCTCATGGGGGGGGGTTGTGACTCTCCTAACATCCCCCCCCCTGGCTACGCCACTGCAGCCAGCATATTCGGAGTTTACAGTAATCCGAGTCGGTGTCGTCCCGATCAACTTGGACTATCGGGACTCGACTGTATTTGTAAATTTCAATTAAAAAAAAAAATTTTCTTTTAGTGTGTTTCTGTTTCGAGGATGGACGAAATTTTGTTTTATTGAAGAAAGGTTGGAAGATTAAAAAAATAAATAAATAAATAAAAATTCTAGCGTGTTCCTCTTCCCCCGATCCGAGATTTTCATCGTGTGCTTCCATCTGTTGGGAAATGTGCAAACAAAAGTTCTTGGTGTTACGGTGTTACTCGGGGTGTGATTTTCTCTACTTATAAAGGCATAGGCGCACCCACAGAAGGGGAGTGGGGCTATGGTGGCTAAAGCCCCCTCCCTAAAGGTGTAGAGCTAGGAGTTAAAAGCTTTTAAAAGTGGAAAATTGTCACTTAATGAATTAAAATATTTTATTTTTAAAAACTGTCTTCCAATTTTTTTTCTAAAATATTAATTTTATTTATTTTTTAAATATATGCTTACAGTTAGTAATAAAACGCAGTTGAACTCGGTTACAACATCACCGAAACTATCAGATAATTATGTTGATAGTTATGTTGATAGTGGGCTTGTGTTCTATGGACCAGTGGTACAGAATATTTTGAAGTTATAAGAGAATTGTAAGTATAATTGAGATCGTTATAACCGGGTTCATCAGTATTTTTAGCCCTCCTGAACTAAAATCCTGGTTGCACCACTGTATAAAGGGTATTAGTTTATAAAATAACTTTTGAAGAATTTTGAAAATAATCAAATCCCATCAAAGACCAGAAAACATTCAAAAAGCAGTCAACTCGGATTTAGTGAACCTTCGGTTATAGTGAACGCAAACCATCAGTCCCGATTCAGATACAGTGTCTCGATTCACTATGGGGGCACTTCGGTTTTAGTGAACTCGGATATGTTGGACGAAATTGGATAGTCCCCAGAAGTTCACTATAACCGGAGTTGACTGTATCTCCACACATTATATATTTTTTAAGGCTACGAGAGCTATGAAGCATTCGGAAAGGGGGGCTCAAATGGCAGTTTGCAATATTTTCCGAAATGAATTATGTTTTAGCCAATTTTGTGTACGACTTCGGAAAATACTACTAATATAGCATATATTATATTATGAAATAGAAATCTCTCTTTCCTACTTTGGTAAAATGCATTTAACCCCTTAATGGTCGTATTATTTTCAAGAAAACGGTCATAAAAGTACCTATTCTTTTATTAAAAAAATATTGTATAAAAATAAGTGTATGTTCAATATATGCATTCATTTTAAGTTTTAAGGTTTAGGATATTTTGATTTTTAAAATGAATTCCATGCATAAGAATTGAAATGATCTAATCTTTATGGCTCACAACTTTTGAACTCTTTCAGCCCGAGACGGAAAGAGTTAATTTAACATCCTAGATAGGTCATGTGTTTACTATTTTTGCTGCACCAGCATGTACATACTGTAGAATCTCCCTATAACGAAGTCTCCTTACAACGAATTTCTACCTATAACAAAATTTTTAATCGGAAGGTAACTTTAAGGCTTAAATAACATTAAAGTTTCTCTCCTTATAACGAGGAGCTTGTAGCTCATGATAACGAATTTTTTCTAGATTTATCCTTCAGATTTTTTTCTCAGTTTTGAAGAAAATTTCTAATTTTCGGACAGACCACTTAATGGAAGAGTAACAGATCAATTTTCCGATCTTTTAGAAGTGGATGCAGAACTCTTAACTGCTCCATGTCCTACAGATAAAGAGATTATCTCACCATGGCACAGTGGTTATGCCATTGAAAATGGTAGACGGCCGAAGTGTGAAGGTCTCGGGTGCCATCGCGCTGCTGCCGACCTTACCGTTCGGAGTTTTCCGTGGTTTTCTCGGAAACTAGCATAAGTACGGACCCTTTAGAAAGACCAGCACGGAGGGCACCCCATCCTTCTGACGTGAATTTATAAACGGGTTCGGGCCAAGCATACAAAATCCGAAATACATATTCTCAAACAAACAGATAAAGAGATTTTGAAAAATGTGTGTGTGTGTTGTGTTGTGTGTGATTATGGCAACGCTACACTAGGGCGACCTGCCAATGGTGGGGTCGCCTAGGTAGGAGGACTTTCTAAGGGGTTCTAACGCGTATTCATTTTACATCTGGAGAAAACCTACCAAAACTCCAGACCATTAGATCGACAGCCGCGCGATGGGACCCGAACCTGGGACCTTCACACCACACTTCAGCCGTCTTACCATTTTTGAAAAGTGTAATAGGCAAAAATTAAGGTCAGGAAAGTGAAACTGATTCCGAAAATGAAGACGTTTCACAGCCAAAGCCACATCATACCGGAATGCTACAAACATTCGAAACTATTTAAAGAGGTTTACTAAGGAAGAAAATGTGTCTATTTCAGCACACTTTTAAAATATGAATATTTTTATTAAAATTTAAAATCACGGAATGCAAAGTAATGTAAAATAAAGGAATTTCTCAAGTAAAATATATATAAACGCAAGTGCACTATATTTTATCTCTAAATTCTTGAATTGTCTTTACTTTTGAACATTTAATTTATTCAATGAAAAATAAGAAAAAAAGTTTAAAAAATTTATAAAACAGGGTGTCCATAATTAAACTTGAAACGTGCGAGCACTCTGTAGCAAAACTATACAGTGGAACTGCCTGAAAATGGGATAATGGCATACTATAACGATGGGAAATTTATCGAGGGAAAAAAAAAAAAAAAAAAAAAAAAAAAAAAAAAAAAAACGAGTTTCAAAAACCATCCTTAGGTGGCGTATCATAGCTTTATTGAGAACATATAAATAATCTACAAGAGTTTTCAAAACATGCTCGATATGATCTCCAACATTGTCTGCTACCGTCTGGAAGCATCATGTTCGACTGTTGAAAGCAGCATGAACTGGGGAAAGTTACGCACGATGGGATCACGGTAGACCAAGGCCAAAGAATATGCCAAGGCCTTGAGGTGAGGTCAAGTTGTAGGAAATTGCCGGCTGATGATTCTGCCATCACCGAAATGGCGGCGGAGCACTTGTTTCACACAATGTGCGATCGCGATAGGTGGAGAAGTATAGTCCAACATGCGATTTTACGCTTCCAGATGGTAGCAGACGATGGTCGACATCATATCGAGCATGTTTTCCGAACTTTTGTAGATTATTTACAAGTTCTCAATAAAGCTATGACACGTCCCCTAGGGGTGGTTTTTGAAACACTTTTTTTTTCCTCCCTAAAATTCCCATCATTTTATTCGGCCATTGCCCCATTTTCATGCTATTCCGCTGCATAGTTTTTGCTGCAGACGGCTCACAAATTTCAAGTTTAAATATGGTCACCCTGTATACTATACTAATTTATTTTTAATTGAATACTTTTAAACACAGTTAACTATAGAGTTTGGAATATTTGCTGAAATAACTGCAAAAATCTTTAATCTCTGTTCAACGAAATTTTCTCTATAGCGAATTTTTTTAACTGGCACCAAGCGAGTTCGTTCGTTCTACTGTAGTTTGTTGAACTTATAATTTTATTTGTTAAATTTAAAATAAATCTGTGTATGTTATAGATGAGATTTCTATCCCTTTATTTGAAGTTTTCTCTTTTTGGGACTTATGAAATGATAGGGCCCAAAAATCACAGCCTATTAAACCTAATGGATAATCCATCTCTGATTAGCAGAGCATACAAAGACAGGAAGGTCAGCTACACTGGATTCCCATAGGAAAGGTAGTTGTTGTTTAGTTAAGGCAAAGCACACTTGAGCTACCTGTCAGAGGGAGGAATGCCTTGGTCGAGGACTTTTTAAGGCATTCTGACGCCCACGCACGTTGCATCTAGAGAAAACCGTCGAAAACTCCAGACCGTTAGATCGACGGGTGGACCAGATGTGACAGCTGCTCCGGAACACTAGCCAAAGAAGGATCCCAAATCATGTAACGCCTCAATTATCTATTCTAGAATTGTTTCTGGGAAAGTTTTATGCTTAGCTAGAACAATTCTCTAAAACGTTTTAGTCGTACATTGGTTCTTAGTATCCTGGGAACAAATTGGTTTATGTAAAGGAGAGAAAAGAGCAAAACTTTTCAACATTTAGTGTAAGTTCTCAACATTTTGATTGTAAAAGGGCATCATTATTTTTTTTCATATAAATAGTAATTTACATGCAGTATATTTTATGAATGAGAAAATACATACACATATATCGGTAAAAAGGGAGGGCATCGGAAACGACCGCCAATAAGCTTCATTTTGGTTTCGAAGGAGGAGGCACGGCCTCGGGGAAACAGATTTCAATGATCTTTGGCACAGTGGTAGTATACCATGTGAATATACTACGTGTAAAATACTAAGACGCAATACTCAAATACAGTCGAGAAAAATTAATTTTCGGACTACTTCATCAAATCTTTAAATATAAGTTACGCGGTAACCATAGCGGGCGCCTTGCTGTAATTGTTAGAATGCTGGTCTTCTACTCTGGGGTCTCAAGTTCGAATCTCGTGCTGCGCTAGCGTTGTCTTTTTTTTTTTTTTTTCGCTCACTCTGTTTTTAAATACATCAATACTGGTAATTAATTCTTTTTTCAGTCTAGTAAATATTTATTTACTGTTTCACTTATTCATTTATTTATTTTTACTACTTATTGAATTTTTTTTATTACTTATTTACATATATCTTTTTAATTTATTTCTACTATTCGAAGTCTACTTTTACAATTGATTATAGTTATGAATATTTGAATATAATGATTATAATCAATAATATAGTTATGACTAAATTTCTTTTTTTCTCCCCATCTGGTACATAGTTATCACACGAGTTATGTTTAATTGATTCGAAACTTTCTTCTATACACTCTTCTTGAGCATGGGTCAATTTCTCATCAGTTACAAACTTCTTTTCATTCAACACATCGAATGTATTATTGTGCAATTCTATGCCTATCATCATAGCTTCTTCAAGTAGTGTATCAGAAACTGGCGTTGCAATTAACTACTCCATTTTTTAGTCACTGGCAGGGCCTTATTACCGAAAAGGCTCGGGAAGCTTGAGCTTCCCTTTAGAATTTGAAGGGGGCCCCAAAAATGACTGAAAAACTGATAAAAATTCAAAATTTTATTTTTAAATGTATTTTTAAGTTATTGCAAATCAAGTCATGCTTTTTATAACAGTGTATGAGATACACTGTTATAAAAAGTTCCTGAAATAAACGGTCATTGTCTGGCAGCAATGCTGCCGGAAAAAGAAGAGTTTATTTCAGGAACTTGTCGGAGAAAACAGTTAATTTCCGTTCACATCTTGTCTTATGAAACGGTTTCTCTCCGTTATTTTCAGTCACAGAATCGGATTTCCCCCCCCCCCCCATTATTTTCAGGAAGGAATTTTTTTTTTTTTTTCCTATTAGGGAAAGGCATTTTTCTTTTTTCCCTATACCGCAAAGAAGGATTTTAAGCATTATTTAAAATTCTGGAAACAAGTTTTGTATCACAATTGAAAGATATTATGTCTTACTTTCTAATAAGCGGCATTATTGGAGAAAACCGGGTACCTACATGCTTCCAAAAAATAATTTATTTACCCTAGAGACTAGAATATAATTTTTATACATTAAAGAATAGTCATTTATGAAACCAACGCTCTAATTCCTTCAAATGCATAGTAATACATTCAAATAGAAATTGAAGAACTTTATTCATGTAATTATTTTACACGTGAGAAAAGGCTGTCCTAGTCCAACTTTTCCATATATACATGTGTGAGTGTGTAGGTAAATAGATACACAACGTTAACAAAGTTTTTACGCATTCTTAGTTGTTAAAATATGGAATTAGATTTTTGTAACTACACCACTAGCTTCAATAATATTTTTTTTTTTTGGGGGGGGTGGCCTGGTGGTCTATCAGATACACCAGAGTTCTTTTAAAATGTGTTAATACATGTAGAGCTGCGGGGGGGGGGAAAGCCCACTTGTACTTTTTTCGGCCGTCGTTCGTCGTACAGCAAAGTTATAGATACCAATCATTTACGATTGAAGTGCACTTTAATTTGCTATGCATGAAAATTGAATAAGGGGCCATCTACATATTAAAATTCGCACCAACTTTTTTTTTCTCAATAGCAACCCCTAGATTTCACTTCATATTTCAGAAATTTAGCTCATTTTAACCACGGATACCAATTTCAATAAATTTGAACTAAAATGGGTGAGTTATGAGCTTCCAAAATGCCCCTTACAATATGTTAAAATATTTTTTCATACTTTAAATGATATCTCATATAATATCGATAATAAGAAGCCGCTTTTTATTCGTACTATTAGAACTAAACCACCCAAACATAATACACTATTATTATAATTTTTAATAAAATATTAATATGAATTATGAATTATTAAATTAATATTTAAAAAAATTATGAATAGCGACCTAGCCAAATTTCGATGGAAATAGATGCAGAAAGTAATATTACATGGCTGTGCAAAATTTCAAATTTTTACGTTCAGTAGTTCAATTTACATTAAATAAAATGTGTTATTTTCATGAGTTAAGGGACCATAGCCTCACCATGGCGTAGTGGTTATGCCACTAGACATGGTAGACGGGCGAAGTGTGAAGGTCCCGGGTTCGGGTCCCATCGCGCGTCCGTCGACCTAACCGTTCGGAGTTTTCCGTGGTTTTCTCCAAAACTTAGCGTAAATACGGGTTAGGACCCCTTAGAAAGACCCCCATGGAGGGCACCCCACCCATAGGCCTAGAGCCCATGCGTAGCTAATCAGCCTTAATCCCACAACACAAAACACAACATTAAGGGACCATATATAAATTCATAACGTGACAATTTTTTGAAAATTGCTTACAATAAACGTTAATTGGATTTTTTTGTGCAAAAACAAAGTAAAAGATAGCGGTATTAAGAAATATCAAATTTTGAATCAAATAAATTGGAGGTTTTTACAGTTTGATGGTGATTCCATAAAGCGTCTATTGTTGCGTCCGCTACCATATCCCCCCCCCCCCAAATAAAATATTTTCCAGGTATAGAATTAGATGCAGTACATGAATGTCTTCTAATACAGCGTCCTATTTCTGAAAAACTAACACCCTCAACATTCCAGGCATGAATTTGACCTTTTTTTATTATTGGAAACATGAGGTATTTGGACTTCCCCATATTTTATCAAACATTCAAAAAACATTCAAAATCACGTTTTTCTGTCTAAATTTTCATCTGACTATAAATTAAAATACCGCCAAAAGTCTTATGAGACTATTGCACATTGCAGACGATAATATTAAATGAAGAATGTGAATAACAAACACAGTGATAATATTGGGTAGGCAAAAAAGTAATTGCATTTTTTACATAAAATTCAAACAAATAAATGTTCAATCATGAAACCATTCTTCTAGTTTGACCGTAGCTGAGTAACATTCATGCTTGTAGTCAGAAGAGCAGAGAGCAGCCTCACATTCCTGCAAACATTTCACCTGTCTAAGAGAACCATCAAGGGAAATACTCAATAACAATTTCAAAATTAGAATTATTCAAAATCGTGAGCAGTCGTTTTGCATTTTTCCTTTAAAACATGTGTACGAACCAAGGAAGTTGTGAACTCACAGATCATTTGGACCACTAACTAAATATTCTAATTTCTACCCTTGATATTCTCAGTACAAAAACTTTAAGAGAAATGGAAACAATATTTTCCTTGAAAATAATATTTATTTCTTTCAACTCTCGCGAGCGAAATGAATGAAAGGCGAAAAGTTCGGAACCTACAAATAGCGTTTTTCAATTTGCAGAAAGTCCCTTAAAAACGCGCAATAAATAATTCGCAATAGCCCTGGAAATTATCGTAGAAAATTGGTGAAAATTTATATTTATGGTAATTTGAAGGTTTTCTTTCGTTTAGTAAAGTCAAAATACAGTGTTGCCATTGAGAAAAACGAAGTTGATGCAGAATTAAAAAAGAAGACGGCCCCTTGTGCAAATTAAATTATTAGTCAATTAAAGTAGGCGTTATCTGCAAACGAATGGAATATATGACTTTGCTGTACGACGAACGACGGCGAAATAAAGAGCAAGTGGGCCTTTTTTTTCCGCAGCTGTACATATAATGTTATAAATAGTGCACAGTTAAAAATATGTTTGAATTATTCGCTTTCTTCATTTTTTTATTATCAGAGCTAAAATCTATGATTATTAGCCCGAGAAAATAAATTTTAAATCAAGGCAATTACAGTACATATATCTTAATACAATATATAAAAAAATATTTTTTTTAAATAAATAAAATATAATTTCACTATAGTCTCTAGTTATAAAACGAATTTACAGTACAGTCAGAATACAGAAATGCAATCATGGTTAAACCAGCTGTGAGATTTAATTAAAGCAGCAACCGAATTTATTTACATGACAGACGCGGCCCGAGGGGCGTGCGGGGCTCCAGGCGTAGTGCAAGAGCCGGGCCACTTCTCTATCATGTCTTATGAGATAGCAATAAAATAGCCCAGGAGCGGGGCCTCTATAATATGAGTGGAGATATCATAACTTCATTTGTTTTACAACAGCTACGAGATTTTTATAATCCAATCGTAAGAAACTATGTCCATTAAAGCAAAATCTTTTACCAAAAGCATCCCCCTCCATATTTAGGTTGAATGTATTTCACAACTCTGAATATGAAAAAGATGCATTTGGTATTCGTATATAAAATAAAATTATCACTAGCGAACACACCAAGAAGTAAGAATGCAAAAGAACTTAGCATTAAGTAAAATACTTTACTCCAATTATCTCCAGTCGTCTGTTACATGTGCAATGCGACGGTATTTTTACGACGGTTTATATAACACCAAATTGAACTGCCGGCAGAATGAGCAACGAACATCTTGCATTCAAAATTGCTAAAATCAGCTTTGTGAGTATTATTTTGATTACGAGCGGAAGTGACTCGGAGGCATTTCATTGGTTCAAGGTCGCAGGTGCCAGAAACAGAACGGAAAATGTCCTTTTAGAACTAGATTTTCAGAAGAATCACAGATAATTTTCGTTTTTTAACAGAACATCCGTTAAAAAACAGCAAAAATCCTTTAATCACCAATGGAGATTCTCTCGTGAAAACCAGGTTGATATTGTCTGTGAAATTCACATTTTTAATAACAGTGTAAGAAGGGAACTAGGAAAAAAAACGTTAAAGAATCCCCCTTACACCCGTTTGGGTGCGAATTCTAAAAAACCCTTAAGTTGATTTTTAGGTATTTGTGTTAATATATTTTAAAGCAAGAATTTTACTGCTGTTTCTTTTTACCTGAGATTGAAGGGAAATGTGAAAAGAACGTTAAAGAAGGTTTCAGCCCGTTCGGGAGCGAATTCTGAAAAATACCGAAAATGACATTTAGGTATTTGTTTGCCAGGAGAGGACAGCTCGCGTCACTGAATGTGTCGCTTAGAGCAACATATACGTCCTTCCCGGAATTTCCCGCCACAATTTGGAACCTCATCAGAAGGTGGGGGACTTCTGAATATTGGCACCCCTCGGAAACTGCTAGCGACCGCCGAGAAGACTTTCGGAACCACGGATTTAACGTGCACGTACACCGCATGTACACGGTGGTCTTTAGTGGTACGCCGGTATCGAACCCACAACCTTCCGGTTACGAGTCCAATGCCTTAACCGCTGAGTTGTATTAATTATATTTTAAAGCAAGAATTTTACGGCTCTTTTCCCCCTGAGATATGAAGGGAAACGTGAAAGGAACGTTTTGGGCCGCCACCCCCATACGGGTTCGAATTTTTAAATATCGCTTAAATGACACCCTGGGCACAAAAGTTATAAGCTCCTAAAATGTCATGTCTGTATCGCCGGTAGATTTGACTGAGGGATGACCGTCAGTCAGTAAGGATATCTTCCTTTATATATATAGATTTACTTTCATACTAAAAACGTTAAAGTTGAAGATTACTAGAAATGGTTAATTTTGACTTTTCTTATTCAAAAAAGATTTTCACTTGAACAAAATCGTTAGAAAATAAATCACTTTTATACAAAATAACTTAATGTGAAGTTCATCAAATAAATATTACCAGTTCCACAAGAAGGACACAAAAATCACAGAACTCAACTCACATCACAGAACTGACCAGTGGACTCAAGTCCTGATTTCGTGCACTTTGGGCCCGTGAAATGAGCACTACGTCCAGATTACACCGAAAACTTGAGCTTGGACAAATACACCCGTATCGGTATGGCGATTCAGATGTAGCACAAAATATGAAAGTTGAGAGGTGAGAGACATATTTACAAAACCTTGTACAAGGTAAAATGTCCATGAGTGATAAAATTTCGTGAGTGAGGAGGAAAACATATATCTATTTTATACTTAAAATTTTCATTTAGAAATAAACACTTCACTAATGATTTTTAAATTTTCATTTCTCAAGCAGAAGAGTATGGCTTTATATGCAGGGTGATTCCGAACTCCTATAAAACAATGTAAGTGGTAATAGATGGAACGAAGATGGTTCAAAATCTCATAGCAATGTCGGTTGGAAACTTCGTTTTCATATACTACCTGTTAATATTCACTTTGGAATAATAGTGAACTTTCCAATTATGGTTCGTCAAAAACTAATGTATCTTCCTTCCACAGAAAGAACTTGACTAAAATTGATTCGTAACAGGATTGGTTACTCAAGCATGGATTACATATTGATTACAGGATTAATTATTAAATTGATTATTAATGTTACTGTTAACAGGTAAATGAAAAGGACTTTCCGACCCCACATTCCTGCGTGCTGTATTTAAATGGCAACAAATATTTTTTAATGAATAGAATAGATTGCCATTTTTTAAAATCTAATAATAAGTCAACACAACTTTTATTAGGGCTTTTTTAAATTTAATATAACAAAAAAGAGATACAAACAGCTATTCAAACGAAAACCACCCCACCCACCTCTAAAATTGCTACCTTAAATAATAGAATGGGGGGGGGGGCTCGCAAAACTGACCTTGCCCACTGCTAATTTTTGTCTTACCCCGCCACTGCAGAAAAGTCTGAAGTATCATCCGATGAAAAATCTTGGGTAGCTTTGTAGGCAGAGCGCGTGTTCGTAGTCCGGGTCATCAATATCAATGTAGAGAGAGCGTGTGGCGAGAGCTGGGTTTGAACCCAAGGACTCTCGGTGGAAGAATGAGGCGCAATCCGCCTCGACCAAAACGTACCCCATTCAACCGCCCTTCAATTGAGGGGTGTTGTATGCGCGGAGGTGATCTCGTGCCGCCACAGCTTCATCATCATCATTCACTTAGCAATTATGTATTTAAAATGAGGAATTTTTATTTTTTTTATTACTAATTAAAATAAGCATTTTTTAAAGGATTCCAGCCATGTCTCTAGTAATCTGTGCATGATAAGTAAGCAGCAAAATAGTTTTATAATCTGTTACACACACACACACAAAATAATAATAATAATTTTAATAAATAATAATAATAATTTTAATTAATAATAATAATAATAATAAGACAAATACCCCCCTCACTGTAGTCGTACAGAAATTTCGAAAGAAAATGATTTTTTGCACTCTAGCAATAAAAGTTTTCCCATTCAAATTCATGTATAACCCCTAACATGCGCGCCCATAAAGGGGTAAGGTAAGGGCACTTGCCCTCCCCTTCCCCCCTTAGAGGTACAGTGTATTGTGTAAAGTCAGTAGCGGATCCAGTGGAGGGGCTAGGGGGCTTCAGCTCCCCCCCAAAAGAGATTGCTAAAGGGTAACATTTGGCTTTATTATACACTTTAAATAGCTAAAATAAAATGATCATATTTTATAACTTAGCCCCTCCCAAAAGCATGCACATTGGTTTTGAGTAAAATTTTGATTTATAGTACATCTTAAATCTTAATTGGGTGAAATAAGCTTTTAAAAAAAAATTTAGCCCCTCCCAAAAAAAATTATTGGATCCGCCACTGTGTAAAATGCATCACAAAGCAAAACCGGAACCAAATTATTGGGAATATGAAATTTGCCCCCTCTAAAAAATTTTTTTGAAGTTTGCCCCCTCCCCCCACCTAAAAAAGTGTCTTTGGGCGCCCATGGCCCCTGACTATTTTTTCATTAAAAATATATCCAACCAGAATCGTTTTATGACTTGGGAATTTTTTCATGAAAGGCTGAAATATATTCAATAGCCTTTGCCGACAACGTGCTGCCATCTGTTGGGGAATTTGTCAGCAAAATTCTCAAGGATTTGTTTTTAAGCTATTATAATAAGCTATAAGATGTTTTTAAGCTACTATAAAAATTTTCATTGAAAACTTTTATTTCACATTTTTATGGAACTCATCAGTAAAGGAAATTTGATGGTCCAAAAAGACCACCAAGGTCAGGAACTGGTGGTCTAAAAAACAAACCTTGGTAGACACAAGTTAGAATTGCCAGTTGCCGTATTCCAACTTTTATTACACGCATTGTTTATTACATATATCTTTACTTCTATCAAAAACAACACATCATATTTATTTCAATCTCTCGGTTCTACAAACCAATACATATATATGCGATTTGCGTTTAAGGAAGACTGCAAGAGCGGATCCAGAAATTTTTAAAGGAGGGGGGAGCGATAGTTTTACTAGATGAAATTTTAGATGGATCTTCCCAGCAAACACACACCTTCTGGCGGAGTACCTTGCTAGTGCCTTTCTTCCTTTACGTCCAGCACCGGCCCGGCACTGCAAAAAGTAACTGAATCGTACCAAAAGTGGTCGCCCGAGAAGCACCTTGCCAGAAGCCCGGGAAAGCAATGGCACTGTGCTGGCGCTACTGCATGTGCCGGCCATCATTTACAATAAAGGCACAGACCCGTTAAATTTAAAATGCCTAAAATGAAACGGCGGGGTGCCGCTGATTATTAAAAATAAAGGCACTGGCCTGATAACTTAACAGTGACTGTAATATAATGGCACTGTGCCGGCTTAGTGCCTATTCACAGCAATGCTGCCGTAATTAAAATACGAGCCAGTATCGTATCCAGGGGAAGGGTTAGGGGGTTTATTCATCAACCCCCGTCCTCCCCATGGGCGCCCATAAGGGGGGCAAGGTGGGGCACTTGCCCCCCCTAGAGTTTTAGGTTAATGTCTCATGATGTAAACAAATGGCAAAACCAGAACTAAATTTGTTAAAAGTTTGAAATTTGTCCCCTCTAGAAATTTTTTTTGAAGTTTGCCCCCCCCCCCTTGAAAAATTCCTATGGGCGCCCATGCTCCTCCCCCCTAAAAAAGACATTGCTTAAGGGTAGCATTTGGATTTACTGTACATTTCGTCTAGGTAAAATAAGCTTTTATTAATCTCTATCCAATCAATTTATATTCAAGCCATTTTTTTGATCAATAAATAATAAAAAAAGCTGTACTATGGTTACACACACGCACACATAACTTTAGGGTAACATTTTGCTATGTATTGTACAAGTTGTTTAGATCAAATGATTTTTCTGATGTTAGCTATTCTAAATAGAAAATTCTACATCTATACCTGTTGCATAACTAGATAACTCAAATTTTATGGAGGAAAATAATTTTATACATTAAAATACGCTATGAGATTATGTATATTAAAAACAGTGAAAGTAAAAATTTACCTGTAATAGTGTTATCCAAGTAATTTGTAGAATCTATGTGCAGGCGCGTAGCCAGGAAAAATTTTCGGGGGGGGGGATGTGCGCAGGAAAAAAATTTCGGGGGGGGGATATGAACTTAAATGTGTATAAATAGACGGAATTTTATTACTAATCCAAAAATTTCGGGGGGGGGGGATATATCCCGATATCCCCCCCCCCTGGCTACGCCCCTGTCTATGTGCATGTTGTATCACAAACTAACAGGGTTTCAACATTGAAGCAAATGCTATTATTATATTGCTCCAAACGACGAAACCAAATTAGTTGTCTTGAACAGCTTAACATTAACCAAAGCAATTAAACTTTTCGAAAGTTCAATAAGAAACCGGAAAAAATGTGTATCCTAAAAAATGTACTTTATTCCTAATTCATCAATTATAACTCTCTCGTTGCTCAACGTCTGCGACCGAAATTAAAGACAAAAAAATAAAAGAGAATGGTTGCTGTACCGGAAATGCGCTAAACTCGCCAATTTTAAACGCATAACTAGAGCGGTCCCAACACCCACCCTCACCATATTAACTTCGTGTTTCGTATTTTATGTGCATTATATATATATATACATATATATAGTAATTATTCAGCTTAAAATTTGACTTAATAGCTGTTATATTAAATTTTATTATATTAAAATAGTTTTCCTTTTGCTGTGAAGCTGTGATTTTTGTTTTTCTCACTTGTTCTGGAAAGTGAAGTGCTTCTTATTTTATGTTTGTAAGGAATTTGAATATAATTACACACTATTCATTTAGCCTGAACGTAGCTTATAAAAATTTACAGGGCCCGATTATGACCAACAGGGGCCCCGGGCATTGATGAATTAGGGGGTCCCCATCTATAAAATTTGTTTTCTTTTCCATAAAATTTTGGCATATAAAAGAATATTTCAGAACAAGATTTGAAACTGGGGGCACTTTCGAACCGGGGACCCTGGGCAAAGTCCCGATTTGCCCATGCGATAATAAGGGTCTGAAAATTTATCAAATATATGTAAACAAAAGAGTCTGAATATTGTATAATGAATACTGAAGTGTGAAGGTCCCGGTTTCGGATCAATTCGCGGAGCTGTCGATCTAGTTGTCTGGAGTTTTGGTCAGTTTTCTCCAGATGTAACGTGAATGCCCATTAGAACCCTTTAAAAAGTCCTCCGACTAAGGTCCCAGGATAGTATTCTCCACTGCATCTTTTCAATAATGAGAGTGAAAATGTGAAGCATGGAAACGCCGTTAAATGCTTATATGCATATAGAATGTTATTATAAACTCACTTAAACAAAAATCATATAAACAGTATGCACGTTTCGGATGGTACAAAAGGTTGACCCTCCTTCACCACGCTCCTGAAAAGAAGGGTGGACCCTTTGTACCACCTGAAACGTGCGTACTATTCTTCCGTGAAATTTGGATAATGTGAATTTTTTGTCGAATCCTAGTATTTTTTATTTATCACTTTTTTCTGCGAGGATATATATTGTTCGGAATTTTTAGTTATTTCGAATTTTTTCTCTGCTCTTTTCTGTGTATTATATTATGCTATACCATATTATCTATTTTTCCACTGAAAAGAGGGCAACTCACAACTTAAAAGTTTATTAGATCTATTTTATGCCCCTTGGAGTACGAGGTAGCAGCAATTTTGTAAAATTTTCCAGGAGCGACCCTAAGGTACGTGGTGACCCCTGCAAACGTAAAAAAGGCTCTCCTTTTATACATTTTCCACGTTTTGAGCTCGATATTGCGCCCCTTCGAAGACAGCGCCTCGATGCGATGCTTACTTTACCATGTCGGGCAGCCCCTGAAATTTCCAATAAACTATTAAAAGATCCTTTGAAAAGAAACATATATAATGGCACTTATACACACCTCTTATTAAAATAGACAAGCTATTTTTTATTTTCTGTCTTCAAACGCATAAAAAAAATTCATCTGTACTACGTATAAATAATCTGAATTAATGTAGCCAAATCCGCGATAACAGCTCGACGCTTGTAAACTCGAAGCGTGAAAAGTTAGCTGAGCACACAAGAATTTCTTAGGCTGGGCTAACCATCTGCTCTGTTGCGTATATACACTGGTGTGCAAAAATTAAGGACGAAGTCGAAAAATTAGCATATCAGCTGAACGAAGAGGCAGAGCGGACAGAAAAACCAATCAGGAGATTAAGTAAGGTGCGGTAGCACATGCGCAGATATGCATGTAGACGTAATGGGGGAGTGTCTGAGTAGTATAAAGCATGTTGTCGGTGTAAGATCAGTATTTCTGGCAAAGACATTGCACGCCGTATAGCAGTTAAAATCACACCGAGTTGCTGCCTCAGCGAGAAATGGTGAATAATCAATCTGTTAGACGACATCTGGATGCTTTTACCCGAGGTCGAATCATTGGGAAGTTGGAGGAAGGCCGCAGTGTGACAAGTGTGGCTGCAGAGTTCGGAATTGCTCACAGCATCGTTTCACGACTTTGGAGACAATTTCAAACTACAGGAACAGCTATCCGGGGGTTTAGTAGTGGTCGTCCACGAGGAACCACACCCGCAGATGACCGGTATATTGCCTTACAGGCCAGAAGAAACAGGCGGCAGACAGCGGGAGAAATCGCTAGACACACGACACAGGCGACTGGACGACCGATATCGCGTTTTACCGTGGCCAGAAGACTGCACGGTGGTGGTCTGTTTGGACGCCCTGTACGGTGTGTACCTCTAACGCCTGCCCATCGGAGAAGGCGTTCTCTGTGGTGCCGGGAACACCGGAATTGGAGAGACAATGAATGGGGACGAGTACTCTTTACAGATGAGAGCAGATTGAGTCTGAGTAGCGATTCTCATCGCATACTCATCTGGAGAGAGCGGGGAAGCCGCAATCATCCCTCGAACATCATTGAAAGGGACAGGTATGGAGGTGGCGGTGTTCTCGTTTGGGAAGGCATCATGCTTGGTAGTCGTACAGACCTTCACATCTTCGACGCAGGTTCAGTCAACGGGACCCGTTATTGTAACGAGATTCTTCCTCCATATGTACGTCTTTTTAGAGGCGCTATGGGTCAGCAGTTCCTTTTCATGGACGACAATGCACCATGTCATCGCACAGTAGCTGCCGAACAGCTCTTAGAGAATGAGGATATTGAACGTATGGATTGGCCGGCACGATCTCCGGATCTCAATCCCATCGAGCATGTATGGGATGTTCTAGGCAGACGCTTGGCAGCTCGTACCTTACCACCAGTAACGATTCCGGAGCTTCGATTGGCGCTGCAAGACGAATGGGCAGCAATGCCTCAACAACTCATTGACACCATCATTCTCAGCATGGGCAGACGCTGTGAAACCTGCATAGCAGTCAGGGGAGATCATATCCCCTATTAAAGACCGGATGTTTCTTGCTGGACACCCATCACAGGGATGTTTCGGCCTTCAGTCGCATTGCGCTCCATGCTACTTTTTCAATAAAGCTTCTTTTTATCCCTCTGATTTCTCTTTTAGTAAGTGTTGCTTACATTACTCATGTCCTTACGTATTGGGGATCTTACGGTATTAAATGTGGTGATTTGGAAAGCTTTTGTACAAAGTTATATTGAAAAAACCGTCTCGTCCTTAATTTTTGCACACCAGTGTAGTTTTACATGTGAGACCCCAAGGTAAATCAAACATTTAATTCAAGAGCAACGAAACTGCGTAAAGAAAATATAATTCCTAAGTGAACCCATTGCTTTCTATTTTTGACTATTACATGACGGTAGATTTTAAAAGGGGCTTAACGTAGAAAAAATCTTCGAGTATTTTTTTTCAGGAAAATTTTAGCAAAATTGTGAAAAATTAATATGAATTATAAAAATAATGAATACAGAATTTGAATTTTGTAAGAATATAAAATTCATATTCTGTACATATTCTGTCATATACAGGGTGGGGGTTTCACTGTGGATGTAGCGAACATTTTTATAGCATACTGAAATCATAATCATTAGTTTTATTTTAGTTTTTAGTATTAAAATATTTGAAAGCACAATATGAACTCTTCAATTTACAGCCCCCCCTCTAAAAAAAATCTTAATTGTGACCCTGCCTTTGGGTGTACGGAAAACACTTCTACACAGTATGAAAGTAAAATAATATTTTTTAATTAAAATAACGAAATTTTATGCTAACACTACGAAATATATACAGGCCCATTGCCGCCAAATAGTGCTGGTCCGGTACATTTTAAACAGTACCACGCCGTTAACTTTTTTGTGCATGTCATAGACACATGGCAGTTCGCCGTTACTAGTTATGTACCGGCGCATATGCACTTTTCAGACACTGGTACTCCAGTGACTTCCAGACGATGGCAATCTACCTTGCTCCTGGTATACGGGCCAGCACGACGGGTACCCGGCCGCGTATTTCACAAGTGCACCGCTATATAAAGATGGGAAGAAAAAGAGCCTTCCTATTGGCTATTTCGCGATTGCTTCCATTACGTCATACATCGCGAGGTTCGGGTGTTCTGCTAGTGAACATACGACATTAAAGAAATAATTATATGAGACAACGAATTCAGATTCCTTCATTTATGACAGTTGGAAATATATATATATATATATATATATAATACTATAGATTAAACAGATCAAGAATTTGAAGCTGAAAGAAAATCTGAATTTTAAGAAAGGGACAATACTTGCTTTGCTATTTTTTTTTTAGTACTCCTGTTTGATAAATATTTCGAGCTGCTAGCGCCATCTACTGGATATGGAAATCAACATTTTTTATTGTGCAAATTTCACCATCTAACAGCGATGTTGAAATAAAAGTTATTTTAAATATTACATAGAGATTAAATTTCATTTTATGTAACTTTTCTTAAGTATGAATTTACAAAAATAAAGAATTTTGCAGTTCAGATTTTCGATTAATGAACCCCAATCCCCAATAAAAGGTTAAATTGAAAAAAAAAAATAAATACTTCATTTAAATCGAAAATCTGAACTGATTTAAAATAATAATAATAATATTTAAAAAAAAACTTACCTGCAGTTTTTTCAGGTGAGAATTGCAGTAAATTCTTACTTTTAATATGATTTTGCTGGACTTATAAAAATAGAACAACAAATTTCAGGAATTGTACTTTCAGTTTCAATCTTAAATCAATGTACTTCAAAGGAGCAAAAATACATAAAGCTTATATGTAAATTCTTCTACCCTCTAAATTTACAACTTCAACCAAATATTTACTTGCACACACATGCAATTAGTTTCCTTATTTTATTGATATTATTCATTTAAAATTTTAAGTTAATTAACGTTCTTCCATATTTATAATGCAACACTCTTGTCTTCACTTTAAAGCATAATATATAAGTAACTTTTTGCAATATGCCTCATATTTTTTAAAGAAAGTGCTGTAATAGTTTTCCCTATATTTTTCTACAATTTTTACAAATTTCCTTGGAAAAAATCATTATACTGCCTCTTAAACTGTACAGGGCTGATTGTTCATTTAGACTGGAATGGGGAGGGGATAAAGTGTTACAAATATACAACCTCTTTTAAGTTTTTTTTAAACATGTTACTCTTGTCAATTTTAAATTACTTTTAACAATCACTGAAAAAATATGCACATCAATTCAATAATTCTCTATAGTTTTAGTATATTAATTGGAACCTACAGTTACAAAATATAAATTTAATTTGTATTAAACATAGATTTTACACTTTAAATTTTTGTTTGGTTCACACAACAAGAATTTACAAAATAAAAATTTTGTCTTGAATATTGCCAATTTTGAACCTTAATTTCTAAGGTTATATTTTTCCTCTGAGAAAAATTTAACATATGAATTACAATCTCTGGTGTACAATCAATATGCATTAGAAATTTAATGTTCGAATGCAAAATTCTTTATTTTTGTAAATTCATACTTAAGAAAAGTTACATAAAATGAAATTTAATCTCTATGTAATATTTAAAATAACTTTTATTTCTACATGGCTGTTAGATGGTTAAATTCGCACAATAAAAAATGTTGATTTCCATATCCAGTAGATGGCGCCAGCAACTCGAAATATTTAGCAAACAGGAGTACTAAAAAAAAAATATCTAAGCAAGTATTGCCCCTTTCTTAAAATTCAGATTTTCTTTCAGCTTCAAATTCTCGATCTGTTTAATCTATAGTATATATATATATATATATATATATTTATATATTTCCACCTGTCATAAATGAAGGAATCTGAATTCGCTGTCTCATATAATTATTTCTTTAATGACGTATGTTCACTAGCAGAATACCCGAACCTCGCGATGTATGACGTAATGGAAGCAATCGCGAAATAGCCAATAGGAAGGCTCTTTTTCTTCCCATCTTTATATAGCGGTGCACTTGTGAAATACGCTACCCCGGCCGTCATTTTGCGGGCAGTTGTGTGTTTGCTGGGTTACATTCGTCCCAAACGGTTGATGAAAGACTATAATAATACATAGGCGCAGGGCCGTACCCAGAAAATAATTTCGGAGGGGGTCCGACATTCCGGGGGGTGGGTGTCTGACATATTGAATATCATCATATTATATAAATATACTCTCACACACGTATAAATATATATATAATGTGTAAATTTCGAGGGGGGGGGTCCGGACCCATAGGGCCACCCCCCTGGGTACGACCTTGCATAGGCGTAACTTACTAGTGAAAAGGGGTGGTAATCCTCCCCCCCCGAAAAAAAAATTCAGATCTTCATCTCTAAAGTGACCATTTTTTCTGAACCGTAAAACAGGACATTTATAAACTACAGAGTCGGGAAGGGTAAAAATCAATCCCGAACACCCCTCGAAGATTTTTTTTTTTCTACAGATAATTTGATTTTCTACTTTTATGAGAAAAATGAGTTGGAAAAATATAACAAATATACAAATAATATAGGACTATTATGTAAACTTAGTTTTTAAATAATTTTATAGTTAATTTTTGGATAACTCTCCTAAATACTTTGCTTTTTAACATTAACTATAGAATCACCATCCATTGATTTTAGGTATGTATTGATATATCTTATTATAAAACAATTATTTTCATTAAAAAAAAACTGATGTTTAATACAAGTAACAAAATACTTTGTAAAGAACACAATCACTTTCATATTAATTTATTCCCAACTTATTTATTTTTCATAAAGCAGGAAGGTGGCGGGACAGGAATAGAAAAGCGAGACATTTTGGGGTTCTGTGGAGACAGCATGACATATAGGTAAAAAACAGGACTGTCTCGCCAAAAACAGGACGTCTGGTCACTTTAGCCATCTGAAAATATTTTCTACAATAAGAAATAGTTTGCCAACGCCCACCGTGTAAAGACAAACGCGGGGCTTTTCAGTTGGTTGGGGACTTCTGCTTGGCGCAGAAGTCGCCAACCTGCTTATTACAGTGTTTGGAGGTAATTAAAAAATATATATTAAATTAATACTTTTAATAATCTAGATTTAATTTTAGAAAAATAAGTAAAAACGTGAATTAAAAATATTAAAATTTTTTATAATTGATTCGTGATTGTTCACTAAGATATATTAGTATGAAATAGTTCAGCTCAATTGGAGATTGGAAATTTAGTGGAAAATTTAGATTACAATGTTTGAAGGTAATTAAAAAAATTAAATTAATATTTTTAATTTTTGATTTATATATTGTTGGCTTTAGATACATAACTATGCAAAGTTTTTCTCAATTGATGATTAGTAAGGCGGCGTAAAATTGTAATAAAAATAATTCATTTCTCCATTTCAATCCCACCTGAGTACGATTCTAATCCAGCGAGACTAGTCCCGCAAACATTTGTGAGGGATCCAGCAGAATCCTTATCCCGCGGTATTAGGACTGGGTTTTCTATCACAAGTCGCGAGGTTCCATGCATGATATGAATATGCTTGTCACCCTAATTAACCGAACATCTTCAAAAAACGGAGTCTGTTTTTCATAGTGAGTTTCATAATTTCATAAGAAGGTTGTGAACAATGATGTTTTGCTTAAAATTTTACAGAATGTCTGTCCTTCATGAACAAAGTCTCTCTTTTCTGTCTTGTTCAGTAACAATAGGCAAAGAAACTATAATTCTGTAAACCTTTAACTCTCATTAGCTACTCTGTTCACTAAGTTGGTTCAGATCTCACTTTCAACATGAATATGCATCCTAGCTGTACCATTACTGATTCTATTTTCTAATAAAAGTAAATCTTGCTTATCAGACGGGACTGTTCATTGACGCAGGCATTATTCTGAAAGCTAATCAGGATACGAACTCCAGTCAATCTTTTCACTAAACAAAACTTCTTTAATTGGAGGTGACATTTTTATACCGTATCACAGCTCCTTGAAAACAATCACTCAACTGCTTCGTTCGGATGCCAGGCCAAGAAAACTAAAAATTTATGAATGCGCTAGGGAGGCGAAAATGACGACCTGCCACCTGTCGGGTCACTAACCTTCTGATTCGACTCTTTACACATTTAAAACACTTTTGCAAAAAAATTTTAAAAGTCGCTAAAGATTGTTAGAGACTTTTTTAAAGAAATAGTACAGGCACTACAGATTTATAAGTGAAACTTTGACCGCACTTTTAATAAAATGAGACAGGTTTGAAAAAGACTCCATTTCACAAGGAAAATCTTTGTTTTGCCCCGAGACAATATTTAGCGGAATTCAGTACATAATTATACATTGAAACATGTAAATTAATACAGTTTTAAGAAGGTCGCAACTTTTTTATTTGAAAAAGTCCTTTTGATTTTTCAGATAGCGCCATCCTTTCTCACAAATCCTTATGGAGTGTTACCACCGCATTTAAGAGGTGCAGGTCATCTCGGAAGCCTGGTAGCTCATCCAGCCGCAATTTCAGTCGGTGAGTATTCAATGTCATTATGGTCTTTGGCAATTTCAAACACAGTCTAAACAAACACAGTGTTTAAAACATTTAATTTACAAAGGCGTTTTCGAAAAGTAATGATACAATGCTGCATACTCATTTATATAAAACTTTTGAAATGACCATTATTAATTACTTATCAGGGATCGATCCAGGAATTTTTTGCAGGGTCCTATTTTGGTGAAAACTGTTTATTTTTGTGAATTTCAATATCTATTAATATGAATTTTCATGCTAATTTTTGTAAAAGTCACTTTTTTTCCCTTAAAATAATTTACAAAACAAATTAAAATATTCGGTAAAATGCCAATGATGGTTTGTTTTAATCCATTGTATTTTTATGAAGGGCCGTTTCAATCGATTGTAATTTTGTGAAGGAGCCGTAAAACGGACCCAAATTTTGTCTGCATCGATCCCTGCTTACAGATACATCTCTTATTTTTCGACACTCTTGCTCCCATTGTCCAAATATTTCTTAAGTCTGAGTGTAAGCTTTTGTATCTCACAGTTACAGAACTTTACCACCTGTTTTCGAAATCACATTTCAGTGTACGAATTTGATTTCATCATCATCATATGGAAGATTTTCACCGTAAAATGTTTTTTCGAATATTGGAATAGATGAGAGTTGATAGATTTACACTCCGGACTATACCGGGGGAGTCAAAATAGATGTTAAAGTGATTGTCTTTTAAACCGTAAGTGATAAAAACATGCTTTTAATTAGAAACGTTCTCCAAATAAGGAATAGCTTTCAAGTATGGCAATTTTATACCAGGGGCCCACATACGTATTAAAATACGAAATTTAATTTTTATACGGTCCCTCCTTTCCTATCACGTATCTTTGGGAAAATGTTGCACTGTATCTAAGAAGGTAAATAAAAAAAAATCCCATGTTTCTGAGTGGAATAGTTACCGAGATGTCGCAAGTTTAAAATTTAGCATTTGTTGCCAAACACTAAGGGGTTGTCTCAAAAGTGAGAAAAATAAAATTAACTTTTCAACCGACGTTAACTGATGCTAGTTGCCATTCGACAGCTACATTTGACTCCTGGAAATCCTATTTTAGTTAGAACTTTCCCATAATACATGTTTGGTAGTTTCTAGTGAAAGCTTACCCTCATCTCTCATTACTTGTCATTCTCATTTAAATTTCCTTCTCTAGAAGTGCGGAGTAATTAGTAGATGTTGCCCTAAAAGACTAAATTGTCAATAATTTCATGATGCAGTAGCTACCAGTCCTAATAAAAATGTAGCTGTTAATTTCACGCGTTTGAATGCATTTATTCTCAATTTTCCAACAAAGAGATCATCATTTAATTTTTATCAATTCATAGTTGGACCCTTGAAGTAAGATTTTTCACCCCCCTTGAAGTAGCTGTTTTTTCGCCTGAAAACAGACGCCAACACAGCAGGTAAAGTGGTGTAAGTCGTCATTTTTAACTTTAAATATCTGGCCAACTATTTCACTTAGAGACACTGGGATTTATTTTATTTACCTTTTTAGATAAGAGACAATATTTTGATAGGAAATGAGGGACCGTATAAAAATTAAAATTAGTATTTTAATACGTACACAGACAGCCCCTGGTAAACAAAAAAATTGCCATACCTGAAAGCTACTGTTTATTTGACGAACTTTTCTGACTGAGAGTATGTTTCTACCACTTACGGTTTAAAAGATAATCTCTTTAACATGTCTTCTGAATCACCTGGTATAGCGGCTTACTTCTATGTTCGTCCCGAATATTAGGAAATAGCGAATCTTAAACCAAAAATAATGAATGACCTCAAGGGAAAAGCAAAAAAATTCAAGGTTACAGTCTGTGCTGCCAACACATTCACAAAATCTTTCTTTTCATAGTTTGCGGTGTCTGTACTTTTGGAAAACGTTTCATTTAGATCTAAGCACAGGGACGTAGCTAGGGTGTGGCAGGCGGTGCAAGTGCCCAAGTTGCTGAACGAGAAGGTGGCGCGTGAAAGGAAATTGTAAATAAAACCGCAATTTTTTTTTTAAGTTTACTTTTGTTTTTGGCACATATTGTTTACATAGTATTGTTACGAATTTTCGGGGCAACCCGCTTCTCTGGGGCTTAAAATGGTTTAAAATTCGTATTCTACGCTTCAAATAGATAAATTTTGCTTTTTGTTGCATCAAAATCGGCCAATTAGAACCGGAGATACGGAGGTTTCGCTTTCCCATATGTTTTTCTATGGGCTTCTAGAAATCTCGAGAAATATTAGTCCTAGAACTTAGATCTCTTCACTTTTGAGGACTTATTTTTGGCGCCAAATTTGGCGATATTTCGCCAAAAGTCGCCAAGCTTGGCGACTTTTTGGTCATTTGGCGCGATTTTCCCAATGGGGCCTGGAAGTTGTTTTTCCTGCATTAAAAACGCATAATAACCTAACATTTCTCTTCTATGACGTAATCAAAATTCACGCTTTATGTAGAACCCTCGAGAAATTGACTTTTCTGGAAACCTCTTGTACCTCCTGCGTCGGCTATTTATAGAAGCGGGCATCGCCCCGAAGAGAGTCAGTTGCGAGTTGAACATTCAATGTGTGAGGAGCTCTGAGTACGCTTGTTTTGTGTGAACTGATAGTGCTATAGAAGCTGTGTTTTAGCTTGCTTTGTGAAGCTGTTTTTAAAGTGCTGTGTGTAAATTCCTCATTGCTGTGTCTTAAGGGATAGTGTACTATATCCCTTGAATATTTCCACGGAATTTTAGCCTGTAAAAGTGACTTATTTTGTGTGAGAAATACAGCATTTGTGAGAGCTTCTGATCCAAGCGGATTGTTAAAAGCACGTTACTGCTAGATTGTGCTTGTGAATTGTGTGCAGCTGATTGTTCTACGAAGTTCTAGAAGAAATAAAGTTTGTGTTCCATCCTGACAAGTGACTTTTTACTTGAACTTTTTACACCACTGGACTTTAGAACGACGAACCCCAGGAGTAGCAGAGTAATTCTGCAACATTTGGTGTCAGAATCGGGGTTCTAAAGAAGGACTTTAATTTTCCAGTGTATGGTTTTGACTAGACAAAAAAAAAATGGAAGAACAACTTCAAAAGCTCATGAATATGATGCAAGAAATGAAAGCCGGACAAGAACAAATGAAGGCGGATTTAGAAAAGAAAATTGAAGCCGGACAAGAAGAGATGAAAACTGGGTTGCAGAAAATAGAGAAAAATCAAGAAAAGTTGGAGCAGAAGATAGAGAAAACCCAAGAAAATTTAGAAGAAATTAAGCAGGGCCAAGAAGAAATGGAGAAAAGAGTTTCTCTCTTAGAAGAAACTCAGACGAAATATGAACAAAGAATTGAAGGGAATGTTAAGGAATTACAGCAGGATATTTGCAGAATGCGTGAAGAATGTGAAGCTAAAATTGAAGAGAAATTGGACTCTCTCGTAAAGCTGGGAAAGTTACCCGAAAACATCAGGTTATCTTCACACCGCCCAGCAGTGAAACTTACTGCCTATGACGGAAAGACTCCCTGGGAAGCTTACAAGATCCAATTTTCGATCGTCGCCAGAGCCAATGGTTGGAGCGAGTCCGAGAAAGCTAATCAACTGGCCGCTTCCCTTAGCGGAGATGCAATTAATGTATTGCAAACTATCGGAGCGACGAAGATAGGAGATTTTGACGCCCTTGCCAGTGCCTTGGAGATGAAATTCGGAGAGAAGTGCCAGAAAGAATATAGTAGAATCCAACTTAAGTCAAGGATGCAGAGATCTGGCGAGACCCTTCAAGAGCTGGCTTCGGACATAGATAGGCTGTGTCATCTAGCCTACATGGACCACCTTGATAATGTCCGAGAAGAAATGGCGGTGCGTCATTTTATTGAAGCCATCCGTAATTCAGAAACCCAAAAGGCACTCATGTTGGAGGATTATCAGGATTTGAAGTCTGCTCTGGTGTTCGCGATGAAGCTAGAGGCAGCCCAGCGGGCCGTGAGAAAAGATCGGCATGCTGTTAGAGCGGTCACGGTCCAAGAGGGAGCTGACAAAGACACAGAGAGCGTCGAGAACAGGTTGAAGAGAATTGAGGATCTCATAGAACGAAAATTAAGATCCGATAGAACGAGAGATGGCCCAAAGAAAGAAAAATGTTGGAGGTGCAAAAGCGAGGGGCATTTACGAAAATACTGTGACGCACAAAAGAACTCTCGTCGTAAAGATCGCAGTTATCAATGCACCAGAGAAGCCCATGAAGGAAGACAGAAAAGAGACGACTTTCAGGAACAGAGGCTGAGGGATATTCAAAAGCCTCGTTTGAAAGTCTTACAGATTTCATCAGTGAATGGCGGCAGTAATGGACTCTTCGTACTGGGATATGTTAATGGTTCCCCATGCCACATGGTGATTGATACTGGAGCGAACGTAACCATCATAAGGACGGATCTGGCCACGAAATTAAATTTGAAGATTATCTGGACTCCGCCCTCGCTTTCCCTCCAGACTGTGACAGGTGACAAGATCGAAGTGGGTGGAAAAGCGCAAGTAGAAATCACGTTTGGGAATGCCAGATACGACCATGTGGTATATGTCGCCAATATTACAGACTCTTTTATTCTCGGACTGGACTTTTTAAAATCGCACAAATTTAACTTGGACTTTAAGAATAATGAGCTTCGTTCAGACTCAGAAGAAATAGCTGCGTTCGATATTAGAAACGAAACTGTTTTGCCTGTTCAGCAAATAATAGCCCAGACTGATATCACTCTACCTCCCAGAACTGATTCCATAATTTCTGGAACAGTAAAAGAAAGCAATAAATTCCGTTTTGGATTAATCGAACACCCAAGCAATAGTGATTCCGTCAGAGGAGTACTTGTGGGAGCAACACTTGTGGACTTGTCGAGAACGGAAATTCCAGTTAGAGTAGTAAATGTGACGGACAAGTCGAAGGTGATAAAGAAAAATGAAGTGTTGGCGACATGCACTCCTGTTACCTGCATTAATAAGAACATCAACCAAACGACAGCTAAATCTTCCGAGTGCCTGACGAAGGAATTATTACAAGACGTGGAGTTAACGGCAGAACAGAGAAGCGCTGCGGAGAAAGTAATAGCTGAATTTGAAGACCTCTTCTCTCGTACTTCCGGTGACTTTGGCCGTACGAGGTTAACGCAGCATAAAATAGACACAAGCAGCCATTCTCCCATCAAGCAACATCCAAGGCGGCTGCCGTTTGCTAAGCAAGAAGAGGTGAACCGACTTTTAGAGGAGATGCAGCGTGATGACGTCATCGAGCCATCGACTAGTCCGTGGGCCTCGCCGATTGTTTTGGTCCGAAAGAAAGATGGTTCCACCCGGTTCTGCGTTGACTATAGACGTCTGAATGACATTACCAAGAAAGACAGCTACCCTTTTCCCAGGATAGACGACACATTGGACACTTTATCGGGAAACGAATGGTTCTCCACTCTGGATCTCAAGAGTGGCTACTGGCAAGTAGAAATCCATCCCGATGACCGTGAAAAGACTGCGTTCACTACGGTACAAGGATTGTGGCAGTTCAAAGTTATGCCTTTTGGACTCTGCAACGCACCGGCTACATTCGAGCGTCTAATGGAGACAGTGTTGAGAGGACTTTCCTACGAAGCATGTCTCGTTTATTTGGACGATATCATCATCGTCGGAAGGACTTTCGAAGAGCATCTCGAGAACATTCGAAAGGTACTGCAGAAATTAAAAGAGGCAAACTTGAAACTAAGTCCATCGAAGTGCAATTTGTTTCGTCGGGAAGTACGTTACCTCGGGCACATAATATCCGCCCACGGAGTCCGAACCGATCCCGAAAAGACGTCCGCAGTCCAGAACTGGAGTCGTCCCGAGAATATCCACGACTTAAGAAGTTTTCTCGGTCTGTGTACTTACTATCGAAAATTCGTGAAGGGCTTTTCTCAAATTGCAAGACCTCTTCACAAATTGACCGAGACTGGACAGAAATTTCTATGGACTGAGGAATGTGAGGACGCATTCAACGAACTGAAGACGGCTTTAACATCTTCGCCGATCTTGTCGTATCCTCACCCTGACAAGCCATTTATCCTGGACACAGACGCAAGTAAGGAGAGTGTTGGAGCAGTTTTGTCCCAGGAGATAGATGGCCAAGAACACGTCATTGCTTACTGGAGCAAATGCCTTTCAAAGGCAGAACGTAACTATTGTGTTACGAGAAAGGAACTTCTTGCTATCATTAAAGCCGTGGAGCACTTCCATCATTACCTGTACGGCCGAAAGTTCCTGCTCCGAACGGACCATGCCTCTTTAACCTGGCTTCTAAATTTCAAGAATCCAGAGGGCCAAATAGCCAGGTGGATACAGCGATTACAAGAATATGACATCGAGATACGTCATCGGAAAGGGGCATCTCATGGAAATGCAGATGCTTTGTCGAGAAGGCCCTGCATAGACAGTTGTCGCTATTGCTCCAGGGCAGAGAAAAATTACCATCTGAAACATCCCGTTGTCCGCCAAGTTACATCACCGGCACCATCTCAAGATCCCTGGAGTGACGAAAATGTTCGGGTGGACCAATTAGCAGACAGCGACATCAAACCTATTGTGGAATTTATGGAAAAATCCAGCGCTAAGCCCAGTTGGCAAGAAATATCATCTTACAGTCCGGCAACAAAACAGTACTGGGCTTTATGGGATTCGCTTCGCCTGAGGAATGGAGTCCTGTATCGTAAATGGGAGTCGGACGACGGCAAGATGCTCCGATGGCAGTTAGTACTCCCTCGTTCGAGGATTCCGAAGGTTCTAGAAGAACTTCATAATGGCTACACTGGAGGCCATTTTGGCGTAATGAAGACCCTGCAGAAAGTTCGCGAGCGCTTCTACTGGGTCAGGGCTCGAGGCGACGTCGAAAAGTGGTGTCAAGCTTGTGACGCCTGTGCCGCCCGTAAAGGCCCGAAGAAACGAAGCCGTGGAAGACTACATCGTTATAATGTAGGAGCGCCTTTTGAGAGGGTTGCCCTCGACATCCTGGGACCTCTTCCGCGAACTTCGGATGGCAACAAATACATCCTAGTTGTCATTGACTACTTCTCTAAATGGCCCGAAGCGTTTCCTATTCCCGATCAAGAAGCTACGACCGTAGCAGAGGTACTGGTGCAAGAATGGATTTCCAGATATGGAACCCCTCTGCAACTTCATTCCGACCAAGGAACGAACTTTACCTCTGCAGTCTTTAAAGGACTATGCCATCTTCTCGGAATGGACAAAACCCAGACTACGCCTTTACACCCACAATCCGACGGCATGGTGGAGAGGTTCAATCGCACAATTTTAAACAACCTCTCGCTTCTGGTAGCTAGGAATCAAGAGGACTGGGACAAGAAACTCCCCCTCTTCCTGCTGGCCTATAGGAGCGCCGTCCATGAGACTACCGGTTTCACACCTTCCCAGATGCTGTTCGGCAGAGATCTTCGTCTTCCCGCCGATCTAGTGTTCGGCCGCCCTCCAGATGCGCCTTCATCGCCAGGGGAGTACGTGGAAAACCTTCGGGCACGGTTTGAAGATGTACATCATTTTGCTCGGGAGCGGATCAACCTGAACACGGAAAAGATGAAGACTCGCTACGACACGAAGGCTACGGGACACGAGTTCAACGCAGGTGACAAAGTTTGGCTATGGAATCCTACTCGACGGAAAGGCCTGTCTCCCAAGCTGCAATCGCCGTGGGACGGTCCTTACACAGTCCTAAACCGGCTGAATGACGTCATCGTACGGATTCGTAAGTCACCAAACTCGAAGCCAAGAGTTGTACATTACGATCGGCTAGCCATCTACCGCGGTTGTAATTAGCTCAGACTATGGTCACTATGGCGTAATTCCTCTTTTCTTTCACCTCTCATTCCTTTCCTGTCTTTCTCTTCTCTTCCTCTTTCTTCAACTGTCTTTTTCTCACCACTTACGCCATGTTTAGTGTACATATTTGTAAAATATTAGATTTTATTAATGTGTATTTGTTATTACATTGATTACTTATTACAGTGTAATTATTTATTATGATGATTATTAATGTGTATTTGCTTATTGTGCTATTGATTACTTGCTTAAATTATGTTGTTAAGATCTTGTTAAGTGTTATACAGTGTAGGTACCTGTGTGACCTCCTAACTAGGGATTGTACTGCCCGGGACGTGCAGTCCTTGGGAAGGGGGCAATGTTACGAATTTTCGGGGCAACCCGCTTCTCTGGGGCTTAAAATGGTTTAAAATTCGTATTCTACGCTTCAAATAGATAAATTTTGCTTTTTGTTGCATCAAAATCGGCCAATTAGAACCGGAGATACGGAGGTTTCGCTTTCCCATATGTTTTTCTATGGGCTTCTAGAAATCTCGAGAAATATTAGTCCTAGAGCTTAGATCTCTTCACTTTTGAGGACTTATTTTTGGCGCCAAATTTGGCGATATTTCGCCAAAAGTCGCCAAGCTTGGCGACTTTTTGGTCATTTGGCGCGATTTTCCCAATGGGGCCTGGAAGTTGTTTTTCCTGCATTAAAAACGCATAATAACCTAACATTTCTCTTCTATGACGTAATCAAAATTCACGCTTTATGTAGAACCCTCGAGAAATTGACTTTTCTGGAAACCTCTTGTACCTCCTGCGTCGGCTATTTATAGAAGCGGGCATCGCCCCGAAGAGAGTCAGTTGCGAGTTGAACATTCAATGTGTGAGGAGCTCTGAGTACGCTTGTTTTGTGTGAACTGATAGTGCTATAGAAGCTGTGTTTTAGCTTGCTTTGTGAAGCTGTTTTTAAAGTGCTGTGTGTAAATTCCTCATTGCTGTGTCTTAAGGGATAGTGTACTATATCCCTTGAATATTTCCACGGAATTTTAGCCTGTAAAAGTGACTTATTTTGTGTGAGAAATACAGCATTTGTGAGAGCTTCTGATCCAAGCGGATTGTTAAAAGCACGTTACTGCTAGATTGTGCTTGTGAATTGTGTGCAGCTGATTGTTCTACGAAGTTCTAGAAGAAATAAAGTTTGTGTTCCATCCTGACAAGTGACTTTTTACTTGAACTTTTTACACCACTGGACTTTAGAACGACGAACCCCAGGAGTAGCAGAGTAATTCTGCAACAGTATCATATGCCCTACTACAAAAATTCATGTTTATTTTACATCTTCCGTTTAAAGTACTTGATTCCTAAAACTGCTGCACGCGCACTCAAAATTTACTGGATCGGAAAACTAAAAGCATGAAGAACCTCTTCTCTCCATTCGGGAAGCAAGCAAAAGCATGGGCGCCGGCAGAATATTTTTATATACGATGTTTGCCAACTAGGTATCTAATTTTGCCAAGTTTAACAGAATTTGCGAGTGTTGGGGAGGGGGGGGTGCTCCCCTTTCTCCGCTTTAGCAAGGTCCTTGCACATAAGCAAATTTGCTAATTTATTACATACATTTCATATGGTGTCTTTACTGAATAACTATGCATTCATCTGCCATCTAGATTTAACAAACTCAAGTCTTATACATGCAATGTGTAATTTATTTAATTAGACTAGCCGATTTCGTCTGTTTTAATTTACTGCCTCCGAATGTTTTGTGAAAGGGCATGAATGTAAAGTAACTTTCACTGTGCAATAAGCTTATGCAGTTTAACAATATTGACAAAGTTTTACACTCGGCTTTTATTAAATGCTGCTTGTACATTCGAATTATATCCTTGGTTTTAGGGTCCATGAATACTTTAATTTTTTGTTTCGCAGAAAACAGGGATTTAAAGATTTTTTTAATACTGGATTGCACTTTGCACCTTATGTTCTAATGTAGTTGTTAAAAAAGCGCTGTCAAATTCACTCTTTGCTCCACTATATTATCGCTCTAATTTCACTTTGGTTCATTCTATGACAGCTTTACTACATCATGCGCGATACTACATTGTAGGGGGGCATCCATATAAGTTGTAAATGTAGCAGCCAATAAAGAAATGAGAATGCGCATTAAACCAAATAAAAATATTTTTAAGATTAACTCAACTATGGAGGATACAGTGAAAGGAGATGATACATAGGGATGACTAAAAGAAAATTAAAACAAAGGAAGAAAGAGTACCATTAATGATGTAAAATTCAGAAAAAACGGTACTGCCCTTACCAGAACAGAAAACAACTGGCCAGTTGACTTCGGCCTTATGGAAAATCTAGGTAATTTTAAAAATGAGTATTAAGCCCCGAAAATGTAATCACTTCACATTATGAGTACAGATTGCGCTGTGAACAACGTTATTCATTCCCTCATCGACGATTACTGGCAGAGATTTCTGATAGCACTAATGGGAGATGCAACATAAAGCATGTAATGGAGAGGGTGAGGGCGATTATGCCCTTGAAAGTACTACATGTTTTTTTACCGTTTGTAATGGTAATTTTACATCACGTCTACTAAGTTAGTAGTTCTTTAAATTGTCGTTTTATACATCATCCACATTTATTAAAATACATTCAAAAACGCTGCACATCTAGAAGCAAAACTAATCTATATAAATAAAATTAGACTTTTGTCTGTACATTTCTTGGAATTCAAAAATTTTGCGATTTCTATCCGTTTCAAGCACCCGGGAATCCGATGCGACCCTCAAAAAAAAGTTTGTCTGTCTGTCATTCTGTCATTCTGTCATTCTGTCGTTCTGTCATTCTGTCCGTGACGCTTTTTTTGTTTAAGCATCACGTAAAAACGACTGAAGCGAATGATATATGAAATTGGGTGTCATGATAGGTGGTCACTCAACTTAAAACATAGGCGTCCAATTTTTAAAAAATCTTGATTGGATTTTGAGATTTTGCGAAAATCCTTTCAAACTGCGTAAATTTGTGTTCAAGCATCACGCAAAAACGACTGAAGCGAATGATATGAAATTGGGTGTCATGATAGGTGGTCACTCAACTTAAAACATAGGCGTCCAATTTTTAAAAAATATTGATTGGATTTTGAGATTTTGGGAAAATCCTTTCAAACTGCGTAAATTTGTGTTCAAGCATCACGTAAAAACGACTGAAGCGAATGATATGAAATTGGGTGTCATGATAGGTGGTCACTCAATTTAAGACATAGGCGTCCAATTTTTAAAAAATCCTGATTGGATTTTGAGATTTTGCGAAAATCCTTTCAAACTGCATAAATTTGTGTTCAAGCATCACGTAAAAACGACTGAAGCGAATGATATGAAATTGGGTGTCATGATAGGTGGTCACTCAACTTAAAACATAGGCGTCGAATTTTAAAAAAATCTTGATTAGATTTTGAAATTTTGCGAAAATCATTTCAAACTGCGTAAATTTGTGTTCGCACATCACGTAATAACTGCAAAGGTGAAAAAATGATATTTGGTGAAATGATAGGTGGTCACTCACCTTAAACTATAAGAATCTAATTTAAAAAAATCGATCAGATTTCGTGATTTTGTGAAAATCGTTTAAAACTGAGTGAATCTTTGTTCCCGTATTACGTAATAACGACTAAAGCGAATGATATGAAATTTGGTCACACGATAGATGGTTGCTCAACATAAACTATAGGAGTCCAATTTTTTAAACATTTTTATTAGATTTTGAGATTTTGTGAAAATTCTCTCAAAATGCGTTTATATTTCTTCAAACATCACGTAATAACGACTAATACGAATGATACGAAATTTAGTGATATGATAGGTAGTTGCTAATCTTAATTTATAGGCGTTGAATTTTTAAAATATTTTGATTACATTTTGAGATTTTGCGAAAATCGTTTTAAAATGCTGAAATTTTGTTCCAGCATCACGAAATAAAGACTGCAGGGAATGAAACGAAATTGGGTGACATGATAGGTTGTCACTCAACTTAAATTCTAGGCTTCAAATTTTTCAAAATTGTTGATTAGATTTTGAGATTTTGTGAAAAATATTTCAATATGCGTAAATATTCATTCGCGCATCACATAATTATAAGCGAATGAAATGATATTACTTAGTGACTCTCTAACCTGTAATATTTTAACAATACATGAAAATTATAACTTCGCTTTCTTTACTTTGGCAACATACTACATCCATTCTGTGTACTCCTACAATGCTGACGAAAGTTCTTGCTTTTTGGAAATTTTCATTCACTAACCCGTCGAGGACGGGTACTTCAGCTAGTAATCTATATAAATAAAGCAATGTGTAAACTGTCCGTTAGTTAGTTTGTCTGTCTGTCTGTGTCTCGCTTAGCTCCGAAACGGGTGATCATAGACCCACCAAATTTTGTACGGAAATTCTCCAGGACGGGTCCCGACACACCTCGAAGCGATTTTTTCGAAATTCGAATTATTTTAGGAGATATCGATAAAAAAGTGTCGCAAAAGAATCATTTTTGTTCTTGCCATTTCGCAATTGTAACCCCGCAGTGGAAAGAGCGAGGTTTGAGTATATCTAGGTTGCCATGTTTGGCAAGTTTATTAAATGATTCAGACTCTTGAAGTAAAATAAAAGAATAACGATTTCTTTTGTTTGGATTATTTGTAAGGTTATTTCTTAATATCGTGTGCATGTAAAATCAGAGCAGGAATTAAATGTTTTATACTCAAAAGAAAAATAGAATTTGGAAATTTTCCGAAAATAAATGTGCAACTTCTTAATTAGGCGAAATATAAAATGGTTGATATGTGATTTTGAAAAGATGATTTTAGCCCTTGCTGCAATTTAATGAGAGCGTACTATTAAAAAAAAGCGTAGTTTTTATCGAAATACGGCGTTGAATTTTAATTTTCCGTGCAGAAATAATGCAGTTATTAAGGCAATTTTAAACGCTCTATATTCAGAATTTTCACTAAATTAAGTTAATTGATTTAATTGGGGGGGGGGGGGAATTCCGCCAAATCGTAGGCCTACCAAATTTTGTATGGCAATTTGCCAGGACGGGTCCCGCCATATCTTGAAGCGATTTTTTTTGCGAAATTCGAATTAAAAGATCTGTTGTTTATTGCCTTATATTTGAAGCCAAAATGCGCCAAACACTACTGTTATTGTACAACTAAAAGTCAAAGCCCGTTGTGAAGCAATTACAACGAGCGCTCTTCTGAAAACGTGAAAAAAGTTTCTCATTCCAAAGATTTCGTTTTGTGTACATAGTTATTCTTATGTCCAAGCAGACGATTTCTTTGCCCCGCTCGATTTCCTCTTATCAATACTGGATTATTTGTGAGAAGAAAAATTAAACGGCGTAATCTAGAAAAACAATTTTAAAGCCTTTATAAATAGCGCAGTCTTATCTATTTTCTTTTTGTAAAGGGTTGCATGACGTAATTTTAAAATTTTAAAAAATATATCCATTTCATGTAGAGTCTGAGGTATTTAACGCTAAAACGTGAACCTAAACGCCAGCATGATGCGGAAATAAGACATTTTGAAAGTGAGAAGTTCAATGCAAACGGTCTAACTTTTCACTTTTTGGATACCGAATGACGCTGACATAGTTTTTTTTTTTTTGTGTGTGTGTGTGTGTCATTATATTGCAATGATCTCAGGTTAGTACATATATGACGCAAACTTTAAGTCAAGAGTGAAATAATTTTGCTTTTTCTAGATTCCACTTCACTGGAATTAATTCGAATTACACATGTGAGGAAAATTTTCGTTTCCTACCGTGCGAAGAACGGGCACGCAGCTAGTTTTGTATAAAACATACGAAACAGTAGAAACAGAATTTACGAGTTTCAAAAGATACAAAATTTCTTTTCATTATCAGCAGAAATTCATATTCGCGATTTGCCTATCTACACCATACTGATATGAATACAGGAAGGTGGCATTAGCTATCTTCAGCATTGGACGAAATGAAGCAACTGTGTTGGTCTAAGTATGGCGGATCATTTTGTTGGTTTCTTTTTAAATAACAGTGAAAAGCGCACGATTTTACGGATTAAAAAGTAAAGATGCACAATTACATGTTACAATAGTTCTAAATACAAAATCTCAGCATTCTGCAGTTAAAAGTTTTCCAGTTATGTCAAATACTTTATTATTCTTGGCGCCAACTTTGGCGACATTACTTCTTTAAAACTGGAACTGTCACCATAGAATAACACAGTCATATTGCTATGTGGTCTAAGCAAAGTGGCAGATCGGTTACAGTTTCGGCTTCACTATCAGATAACTAATGACGTTTCCTTGTATTCATATCTCTATGGTCTACACGTAGTAGAAAAGAAGCATGTGGGTACTTCTGTAATTTTTTAAGCTTCGAACAGCCTGTTTTTTCGGTCCTGTGTGTTTTATGCAAATTTATTAATTTTACTTTACTTCTGTATCTTAAAATATATATATATAGATAGATAGATAGATAGATAGATAGACATCTTGCTTTTGTACCAAACTCGCTGATTAAATAATTCGGTTACAATTCGGTGCCATATACAGGGTGATTATAATTAAAGTTCAACTTTAAAACGATCAGGAAAAAAAAAATCAACTACTGGACCCAATGTTATCAAACTTGGTAATTGTGTAAAGGTGGTCAGGGGACTTATTATTGGCAAAAAAAAGTTCAAAAATTCAACACCAGGGGCAAGGACGTCTTTCAGAGGGAAGGGGGTCCAGGGGTCCGATCCTCCTCCCCCACGAAACTTTGATTTTTATTACTAAAATGATAATGATATAGTGTCCTTTTGAGAAAAATACTGCCTTTTTTACCGTTTGGACTCCCTCCGAAATTTTTGAACCCCCTTTAAAATGTTCTTCATGGGGGATGGCGGTTCGGACCCCTGAACTTCCTCCCTTTACATACGTCCTTTCCCCAGGTGTTGAATTTTTTAGCTTTTTTTTGCGGATAATAAATCCCCTGAACACCTTTACACAATTACCAAGTTGATAACATTTGGTCTAGCAGTTTTCCTTTTCTGATCGTATTAAAGTGGAACTATATTCTGGTCTGGTCCATTGAGAAATCGAGTTTCAGTAGCCTTTAAAAATTCTGCCTTCCAGTGAGTATATTTAAATTTCACTTTTCCTTTGCTATCTCCATATAGGAACTCTCATGTCAGCTGGTATGAATGTAAAAGACGGTCTTCATGGAGCCTTAGGACCTGGAACACAAGCTTCAGTTGCATCAGATAAACAATTCCCACTCCACCTGTATCTCCCTCAAACGACATCGGGGAGCAATATGCCTGGCCAACCTCCAGTCTCCAGCAGGAAGGAGAACAGTGACTCAGCCCTCAGTGATACCGACAAGAAAGGTGATACGATCATCACCTGTCAGAGTACGTGATGAAACGTCTCTAACTGGTTAAATTGCCTTCTTTTTTAGATCGGGAAAACAGGACTCCAAAATTAATTTCTTTAAACAAAGATCTTGCTAATGCTGTGCCTGAAAACTATTCTATGGTGTCTACTCTAATATTAAATTAATTACAAAGTTTTAATGAAATTACAAATCTATATAGTATATGTAAAGGCGTTTAATTCAAAGTATCGCTTTCCTCCAAAGCGCGCATCTCAAAAAAGAACGACCTGATATCTTGATCCTGATATACGACCTGATAGCTATTTGCCTGGCTCCGTTTGCTCCATTGCAGTGCTATCGCATTGAATAGATGCTCTATGGTTATGCTGCAGGAAACCTGTTCCTGCTCTGTTCTCTTCCTACAGAACCGGTTCTTTTCCTACCCAATTGTACCAACGCCCCTTAGAGAGGAAAGCCGCGGCGCTTACTTGTGACGCCACACCCAGTAGGTAAAGCAAAGCGTTTCCATTGGGTGTGACGTCACAAGTAAGCGCCGTGGCTTTCCTTTCTAGGGGGAGTTGATTGTACTCTTTCGCTCCGCAGTAAGATTAAAGGTATATGTCGAAAAAAAAAGAACTCTGTTTTTAGTCTTGGTACACAAATCGAAATAAACTAATAGCACCATGGTCTCCAAAAAATTCCAGATGGTTCTTCATAAGCTACTTTACACACTGCAATAAGCGAAAAAGCTGTGGCTTTTGTGAAATTTTCAGAAAAAATTCTTAAACATGGATCTGAGCTGCAAGATTTTTCGAAGAGTGATAGGCTTTGCGAAAATTTCCGATTTTTAAGAATTTTTTCTAAAAGTTTTGAAACTGATACAGATTTATCGTATATTTCAGTATGTAGTACAGCTTGTAAAGAGACAGTTTCAAAATTTTGAAGTGCCTGGCATAATTATTTTATTTGTACTTACGTACCAAAATCACATGATTTTTTCTTTATATATGTAAAGGCGTTTAACATATGGGAGGAGAAGTTCACTTATTTACAACTAAAAGACCCAAAATTCGCTCCGTCGGATCGAATTTCACTCGTTGGTATAGCTTGAATATTTAACATTTTCAACACATTTTAAATTTCTGTATGGCTTTAGATTGAATGTATAGCCATGTAATGTTAAGTTTTTGTAAAAGGGTTATTTTTTGTAATTGTTCCAGGGAGCAAAATTTGTAGTTTTTATGAATGGTATACATAAACACCTTTTTTGTTCTTTATCTTTTATTTAATAAATAAGCTTTATGAATAAGTCATATTTGTTTTGTTTCTGACTCTTTATTTGCCGGAGATGGCATTATCCTTAATTTATGGGCGTAAGTGTAATTTAATACCCAAATATGTGAGATTATGATTATTTTATGCATTACACAAATACGAATAGTTACTTTGATGAGAAATTAGTTTACGTAATTTTTTGAGTTTCTATCTTAAAAAAATACTATTCCGATAATTTTTCCATAAATGTTATTCCCTATATTTTTTTAACCTACAGGCTTTCACATGGTTTTTATCCATTTATTGAAAATGAGGAACCCATATTTTGTTGCATTGTATTATTATTACAGTAGAACCTCGATTCATTGTTTTTCATGGGGTGCGTAGGAAAAAACGATGAATGCGGGAAAACGAAAAATGCGGGTTCCAGTCAAATTACGAAGAAAGCAATCTTCATGCATACATGCAATAATTGTATACCAACAACTACTAATTTGTTGCAAAATTATAAAACAAATAAATCGAAGATGAAAATTAAGTGATACTTATTTTTAAAAATCAGAAATTTTATGTGCGGGTTTTCATAACTGAAACAGTAAAATTTCAAGATTTACAATAAAATTTTTCGGGATTTTATGGTGATTTTATGTTTGTATAAAAAGTTCATACAGTTTTAAATACGATTATTGCTTCATACAAACTTCGTACTAAGCCGACCAGATTGTATCGTGGGTAAAGCACCGTACTAAGGTTTCGGGTTTGACTCCCGGCGGTCGGGGATCGATCCCCGACTGGGCGTGGTTGTCATTTGTCCGCCCCTTCATAGGGGGTGACGTTGGTTCACCTACTAGGTGCTCCCATAATAAAGTGGCCAACAAATCCGGCCCGTTGTGGGCAAAGTCTTCCAAGGCAGCGGCCGGCCATTGGGAAAAAAAAAAAAAAAAACTTCGTACTAATGTAGGCTCAGCTTCATCGGCATGAGCATTATCCTCTGCTGCACCATTATTTTCATTTTTTGCACCATCACACGCTCTTCCATGTTTAGGATACCACATGCCTCACCATCTTGAAATCTATCTGGTAATCATTAAAGTTCAAGCTATACACATCCTCTTCAACAAGCAACCAGTGTTCATCTGATCATCAAAAATCAATAAATCATACAAAGAAATTACAAATTGTAAGCCATATTGGATCCACTTAACGTTCAATTTCATTTTAGTAAGGAGAACATTTTTACAACGATGAAAGTGGGAAAGTCGCTTTTTGGCGAACGATGCATGCAGGTTTCTTTAACGTCCTTCAAATAAAATTTGTACAGTGAGCATAGAAATAAAACGATCAATACGGGAAAACGATTAATGCGGGAACGATTGATCGGGGTTTCACTGTATTTGTTATTTTTGATCGTGTATTTTACTGGAAATCTCATTGTCAGTTTTTTTTTTTTTTTTTTTTTTTTTTTTGTGTGTGTGTGTGTGTGATGAGTATTATTTTATAAACAAACTAAAAAAATAACAAACTTTTATCTTTTTATTTGTTTCAGGCAAACTTCTTGGTGCCAAAATCATTCGACAAGCCAAGAAGGAAGGAGATGGTAAACCTCATATCAAAAGACCTATGAATGCTTTTATGGTCTGGGCAAAGGACGAACGGCGAAAAATTCTCAAAGCTTGTCCTGACATGCATAATTCCAATATTTCTAAAATACTAGGTATTAGTCCATTAAATTCCTAAGTTTAAGAAGAATGTTAACATTGTTACATGTTACTTCTTTTTTACTTCAGGGCATATGCAAATACAAGCATTTTTTTTTTTTTTTTCTAATTCTTCTGTTACCAGTGATTTACATTCTCAGCAGAGGATAACTGGAACTTTTCAAAATTATTACTTCTCAGAAACTGATAATGAACACCATAAAGATTTCATCACCACAGATTAAACGTGCATATTCAAAAAATTAGTGATCGACACGAGGCGAAAAATATTCTTGTCTCGTCTTGCAAAATGTTTATACGGTAATATTCGGTATACTCGTCTCATCTCGAATCCAATCCTATAGAAACTGAAACATCGTATGTTTGTTGTTATTTTAATGAATATGTATGATAGCTAAAAGCCTACTATTCCGTAATTTAGATCATTACAATTCCAACCTTAGTACAATATCGCATCGCCGTGGACTGCAAGTGGAAAGCTTGAACGAAGTTGAATCGTGGAAAGCTTGCACGAAGCACCATAGAAATTCATTGAATACAAGCACTTATTTTGTTGCACCTTTGTATATCAGTGATGATTTTTGGAATGTCAAGTGTTTCTTTTTTAAATTTTACGAGCGTGGGAATACTGTTTAAGTCTTATAAAAGGTATTCAACTATACCCTGGAACTCTTTAAAAAAAAGTGTACTTTTATTATTACTATTACTTTTTACTTCTTCACAAAGAGTACTGGCCTATCTAAATATTTTCTACTTTGAATTATTATATGAAAATACTAGTTCCTGTTTAACTGTACACCCCTCCCTCACATGCACACTGGTGTGCAAACATTAAAGACGATTGCGGTTTTTTTTAGTGCACCACCGAGTAACGCAGCAGTGTATAAAATCGATATAAATCTTGCCATAACATCCTTAGTATGCATAGAAAAACTAACAAAAGCTTGGGGGAAAACATAATTTTAATTACTAATTTTTCTACTTCGCCTTTGTTTGTACCTCAGTGTGCATGGCACTTATATCACTGTAGCAAAGCTAGGTGAATTTTGAAAGAGATCTTAACATGGAAAATTTTTTCAATTAGATTTGCAGAGAGATTCCAGCAAAACTGTCAAAGAATATTACAAAATGTGAAAAAATTATTATTAGGTGATTAAAGTAAGTGCTACAGTAATAGGTCATATACCAGTAGTGGGCCATTTGAAATTTTAAGTTGAAAAGCAAGAAATTATATCTATCTATTGAGATAAGAGATCAACCTCTGATTGACTGAAACCCTTATCAACTAAATACGAAAGGTGCAGCCTTCATTTCCTGTTTAGTTAGATGCAAGAAAATTTGTTACTGAAGTTGGTCTCTCAGAGAACCTTTTTAAGCCTATTTGAAGTTTGCTCTTAAGACTGAAGACTTCTGAAGAAGATTTGCTTCTTAAGTGATTTACTTAAGAAGCCGCGCGGTAAGCCAGGACCCTGGATCTTCACGCTCGCGCTACGTACCATGTTCGATGTCTTATTCACTTAGCCATGACGGAGTTTACAAGCTTTGAAAGAATTCATGAACAAAGTATAAAATAATCTTTTTATTAGAGTGGCGCACACAAATCTATTTACTTTTGAAAGTTCTGGCTCTCTTCATGTAACAGTTTGGTGAGGTTTCACAACCTCTTTTGTTGTCGGCCCTTTCTGTTTTGAAGAGCGTTGCCCAAAATCTGGCTTTAAGACATGCACTGTGACTGCTGAAAGGTATGTCAGTATTTTGCGTGAAGAGGTTGTGCCAGCATTACAGGCAAGAGGTGTGCTTTCTACAGTATATATCATGCAAGACGGGCCCCGCCCCACGCTGCCTCCTCCGTTCATTTTCAGATTTCATCATCAAGACATCACATCGTTCATTTTCACATCAAGACATTTCTTTTGAGAACGCTTGGTAAGGACTGAGTGATAAGTCGAGGCTGTAAAATCATATGCCCCCCCCCCCGCACGGTCACCAGACTTGACTGCGGTAGATTTTGGCTGTGGGGTTATTTAAGGCTGTTCTACCTGAAAACGGAGGATTTCGGTTGATTTTCGACCAAGATAGGGAGTAAACTTATAATCACATAACTTTGAGAATTTTCAGAATGTTTCCTCTAAAACTAGAATAAGAACTGACATTGCGATAAAATTTGAAAAGTTATTTAACTTTTTTAAAAATATTGTTAAACTTGACACTTTTTCAGAGAAAAGTTTTTTCTCGCTATTTTCTCGAATTTCGCCCAAGATTAGAAATAAATTTACGATGATATAATTATGAGAATTTTCAGAATGTTTCCTCAGAAACTAGATTGAGAAATGACATTGAGATAAATTTTGAAAAACAATTTAATTTTTTTTAAATAGTGAAACTTGGCACTTTTTCACAGGAAAACGTTTTTGATAGACTTTCACTTAAGATCAGAAATGAACTTATGATGCTAGAACTATGAAAATTTTTAGACTGCTTCTTCAGAAACCATACTGTGAACTGAAACAAATTTCAAATTTGAAAAGTTACTTCATTTTTTGAAAAAAATTATTAAACATGCCACTTTTTCAGAGAAGTCTGCTTTTTGGTTAACTTTCACTACAGCTAAAATATAAACTTACATTCCTAGAACAATGAAATTTTTCAGAATATTTCTTCGAGAACTGTACTGTGGACTACTGCAAATTTAAAATCTGAATAACCAGTCAGTTTTCATAAAAAGAAAGAAGGAAAAACATTGTTTTTTAAACTCAAATTCAACAATATAATCAATTGCAACAATATAATCTGGGTTGACACTAGCTTCCTAAATTTGTGTGTCCCAAAAACTCATAAGATTAACTACTCGGGGTCCCTTGGTAATTTTTTCGGGTTATAATTGCTATTCTAATAACATTAAAGAGCAATGAAAATACTTAAAAGTTTACACAGGAGCATAAAAAGTAAGTTCTCAAGTATGAAGTCCTAAAAAAGGCAAGATTCAGGAACCCAATGATTTGAAACAAAACAGGTCTTTTTTAGTAAAAATGGGCAAACTGCATTCTTTAATGCATTCACTGATATTATAATTATACATTTACATTTTATGAATTTTCTCATACCTTATTTATATTTGCCAATTTTTTTCAGATCGGTATTATTCATTTGTCTTCTATAATTCTTAAAAGTAATGAAATTTTTACAAATGCATCGGCCGAGTGCTTAGTCAAATACTGAGTATACAGTAAGTACTCGGTACATTTCTTTGATACCTAATCGGGTTTCTTCTGCCACACGCTCTCTTAATCTATGTAATTCCGTCATTGCTGGCCCATTTTGTTCAGTACTTACACCGAAAAATCTTAGTGATCATTCATCCTCAAGTTTTCTAGTATTCTCCAGGAAAATTATTGATCTCCAGATGTAAATCTGATTCACTATAAAGTATTTCGTATGTTAAAACATTCTTCTTTCTGCTGTTCATTCGCAGATACCCATAAGTCCCCCAACCCAAAACACGAGTGCGCGCAAAGTTGTTTTGAGACTTAAGTCATGTGATCAACCCAACATAGATGAACGATCAAATAGTCATAAGATACCGTAACATAAACAGAGAACCCACTATAAAGGGTACTAAATACAGTGGTCAGTGTAGTAAATTATAAATTATTTTCATTTTCAAACGATAAAATATAAAAGTTTATAAAATACTGCAAAAGAATTATTAATATATAAGTGAATGAATGAACAATCTCTCAGTAAACAACACTGTCATTGATGAATTATAACGAAAAACACGCCAATTTGCCTAAAAAAATTAAAGCAAAAATTTTAATATTCATATCCCACTCTGTACCAGATATATAAAATATATAACATTGAAACAGAATGTCTTCATAGGAGCTTCTGAAAATGCTGTAGCTCAGTGGATACCAAACTCTTTCAGCAACCAAGCACTTTTACCAACGGAAAAATAACAAATATTACTTAATGTATAACATTTATTCAAATTTTTTAGATCCGAAATGCTTTTTTATTCTAGATATTAAATAATATTTTCAGTCAAAGTCTACGTGGTAATAATCTAAAAAATATATTTTCATGTTACATTTATGGCACTGGTATTCATGTACAATAATATCTAATTTTATTTAGAATCGCAGCTGTAGAATTTTTTTTTTTTGGCATTGAGTATAGAATCTATATATAATATTAAAATGCTAAGGCTGCTCGGGACAGATTCTGGAAGTCGTTTCTGATGCAGTTTGACCATAATACTCTCCTCGACCAATCAGTAACCAGAATAAAAGCCTGTCTTCACACATAAGTACGGCATTTCATAAAGTATTACGTCATTTTCACGTCAAATTAAAAAGCATGAAAAAGGATTAAGTCAAAATGTATTTCTTAAAGTTCATAAATTTTAAAATTGCTAATACGATCGCGTGGATAACAGGAGTTTAAGATTTCTTTTTCTGATTGTTTATATTCGTAAGGTTATTTGTTAACTAAAATATCGTGTGCCTGTGAAATCAGAGCAGGAATGAAATGTTTTATACGCAAAAGAATAAGGATTTGGAAATTTCCGAGACTAAAATGTATAACCTTTTAATTTGGCGAAAAATAAAATGGCTGATATGCCGATTTTTTGAGGATATAGCGGCTTGCGCAGTTTTAAGCTTGGCGCAATTTACCGAGAGAGTGTAAGGAAATAGTATATTTAAAAACAAGTGTGGGTTTTATTAGGATACATAATTTCTATATATGAAGGAAGATGTCCTGACTGACTGATGATCATCGCCCAGCCAAATCTACCGCAGATACAGACATGAAATTTTAGGAGCTCATAGCTTTTGTGCCCAAGGCGTCATTTAAGAAGCGATTTTTGAAAATTCGAACCCAGACCGCGGTGGCGACACAAAACGTTCTTTTCACGTTTCCCTTCATATCTCAGGGGGTGAAAGAGATAGTCATATTTTAAAGCAAGAATTTCACGGCTAACAGAAATACCTAAAAGTCATTTTCAGAATTTTTTAGAATTCGCACCCAAACGAACGAAAAGGGCCAAAACGTTCTTTTCACATTTCCCTTCATATCTCAGAGGAAAAATGAGACAGCTATAAAGTTCTTGCTTTAAAATGCAACTAACACCAATACCTGAAAATAATTTTCAGAGTTTTTTAAAATTCGTACCCAAAAGGGTGTAAGGGTCCAAACGTTCTTTTCACATTTCCCTTCATATATCACAGGAAAAAAGAGATAGCCCTAAATTCCGGCTTAAAAGTATAGTGAACACAAATGCTTAAAATTCATTTTCGGGGTTCTTTAGAATGCGCATCAAAACGGGAATAAGGGGTCAAAACCTTATTTTCGAATTTGCCATCATATCTCAAAGGGAACTGGAGATAGCCATAAAACTCTTGCTTTAGAATGTAGCAAACACGAATGCCTAACAATAATTTTCTGGGTGTTTTAGAATGCGCACCGAAACAGGTGTAAGGGGCCGAAACATTTTTTGACGTTCTTTACACCTTTCCCTTCATTTATCAGAGGAAGACAAGACAGCTTAAAATTCTTGCTTAAAAATATAGTGAACACAAATGCCTTAATTCCAGGATTTTCTAGAATTCTCATCAAAACGGGGATAAGGGTCTAAACGTTGTTTCCAAATTTGCCATCATATCTAAAAGGGAAATAGATAGCCATAAAATTCTTGCTTTAAAATTCAGCGCACACGAATGCATAACAGTCATTTTCAGGATTTTTTAAAGTTCGTGTCCAAACTAATGTGAGGGGCCAAAAAGTTACTTTCATGTTTGTCTACATACATCGAAGGGAAATGAACATAGGCATAAAAATCTTGCACTAAAATGAAACGAACACTAATTCATAAAAGTCCTTCAAGGTTTTCTAAAAAATGACCTTAATAAAAGATACTTGACAAAAAAGGTGTTTTTTACGTATTTTTTAGCTTTAGAGTGCTGTTAATTCCAGACAAAGGTTTTTGTCTACCTGGTGAAAGGGCGAATCATGTTTCAAGGGTTGCCAGATTAAATGTGAAAAGTAGGGATGGACGCGAGACGACTTTTTTGCCAGACGAGACACAGTTTTACAGCTTTTTTGCGAGACGAGACACGCATTTTTAACATTACGATATAGGGATTTTTGCGAGACGAGACAAAGCTTTTAGGCTATTTTGCGAGACGCGAGACTCCTATTTTTCGTCTCGCGTCCATCCCTAGTGAAAAGTCTCCAAGGTTTGCCATTTTTGGTGATTATCGCGAAGTTTGGCATAAAAGAAATGAGTCCTCGAAACGATTTGTTCCATCTTTTTCGAGTGCTCCACCAGTGGCCGAGCGCTTAGCATGCTTAACTTGGAGACGGAAGGTGCCTGGTTCAGAACAAAATCGCGTCCGCCGACTTAACCGTTTAGAGTTTCCGTAGTTTCCTCCGAAACTTAGCACAATTACTGGTTAGGACCCCTTAGAAAGACTGCCATGTGGGGGCACCCCACTCCTCGGCCTAGAACCAACGTTTAGCTAATTGGCCATAATCCTACAACACAACCATCTTTGTCGAGAAATTGCCTAACCCTACTGTATATTTAATTGGAATATTGGTGTCTATATTCGTGTAAATAAAGGTGAAGTATAGTTGGAATATTACTGACGGGGATTTTAAAACAGTTTTAATAGGCGATTTTAACGTAGATTTCAATTTTGAAGTACAAGACAAATACGCGGGGAATATGATGCATATTCCAAACAGTATTTTAAAAAAATCAAATGTGGTTAGAATATGGCTTACGAATACTCTTGAAACAGATTTTGTAGCGATTAAATATATAACCAAAGTATGTGTAATATATATTTATTTATTTTCCATTTGCAATTGTTGGTTTATCAATATCCATTCCGTTCGAAGAACGGGTGCTTCAGCTAGTACCTATTAAATCTTAATCACTAGCAAAGGAGCCCTAGAATGCCATTTTATTTGAAATCGGTGATTTATTTAAATTTTACTTCATTGAAAAAAATAAAAATGATGTGTGAATGTTGTGAAACAATATTCTAGGGTTATATGATAAATATTCTATAGAATGTGCGAATCGAATTATTGAGTGAAAGAAAAGAAAATGATTATCCCTGATTTCCAGATATAATGATGAGCACTATTGATAAATAACAGGAAAAAAATAAAAGTGATTCAATGCAAACTGCGCAAGATTAAAATATACAAACTGGAGTGTTACGTATTAACAGGAAGAGAGGCTATCTTTATGGTATGGGGGGGGGGGGAATTCATCTTAACACGAGCTAACAAAAAGTTGGTGTGTTTTCATTTTGCATTTTTTGAAATTACTTTACATATGTCTCCGAACATGAAATAAATCAGCTCTATAAACGAAAGATGCACAACGCTAAAAATTTAATAAAAGCAAAACTGCTTCAGCGGGAATGAGTTAAAATAAAAACATCTTTCAAAGGCAAATAACTTCATTACAGAAATCAAATTCAAACAATTGAAATTACAGAAATGGAACTCTTTGAACAGATAACCATTTTCAGCAGTTTTCACTTTGTATTGTTTCTTCACTTTTTTTTTTCCCAAATGAAGTAAAACTATGTACCGTATTGTTCACACAATATTTTTAAAATAAAGATGCATGAAAACATTAAATAAATTATTCGAATGTTCTTTTTATTATTAGGAGCACGCTGGAAAGCTATGTCCAATATGGAAAAACAACCTTATTATGAAGAACAATCTCGCCTAAGCAAACTTCACATGGAAAAACACCCGGATTACAGATACCGACCACGACCAAAGCGAACATGTATCGTAGATGGAAAAAAACTGCGAATTTCAGAATATAAGCAGCTAATGAGAGCCAAAAGACAAGAAATGAGAAATATGTGGTGAGTTTTAAATTTTTATATCTTCCGACTTCAGTGTCATTGGGTATGCTTATTTCTAGCAAAAAATGCAAAAAAAGAAATTCCGTATTTGGATGGACGTGAGAGAGAAATAAAATTTCAAGTGGTATATTTGTAATCCTAGTTAGTTTGGTCGTGTGATTATGGCAACGCTACGCTAGGGCGATCTGCCAATTATGGGGTGCCTTGGTAGGAGGACTTTCTAAGGGGTTCTAACGCATATTCATGTTACATCTGGAGAAAACCTGCCAAAACTCCATACCGCTAGCTCTACAGCCTTTCGATGGGACCTGAACCCGGGACACGCTTAAATCTATTGATTAAAACTAACACTCCCTTATTGATTAAATTTCTTATCGGCTGATTTAAATCCTTTTACGCTAAAAAATACTCATAAAAGACAATAATTTGTTATCTCCTCAATTCCCTTCAATGCTCCCGATTCGCTAGATCCTACTTAGCTCAATTTTTCACAATATTTTTGTCTATTTGAGTATTCTCTCTCTTCTCCCCCACGACCCATATCCTATTACTATATCACATGACCAACGCTTCAACGGATAACGGTTCATAGTCAAACGTGGCTCACGGCTTAGTTGTGTGTGTATTCGCTTATGATAATTTGTTTTTATATCCGAATACCAAATGCATCTTTTTCATATTCCGAGTTGTGAAATAAATTCAGCCTAGATATGGAGGAGATGCTTTAGGTAAAGATTTCGCTTTATGACATAGTTTCTTACGATTGGATTATAAAAAGCTGTTGTAAAACAAATGAAGTTATGATATCTCCCCTCAAAGTAAGTAGTATTTTGCCTTTTTCATGTAAATAAATTTGGTTGCTGCTTTAATTAAATCTCACAGTTAGTTTAACCATGATTGCATTTCTGCATTCTGATTTTACTGTGAATTCGTTTTATAACTAGAGACTATAGTGAAATTATATTCTATTTATTAAAAAAATACTTTTTATTAGTGTATTAAGATATATGTAATGTATTTGCCTTGATTTAAAATTTATTTTCTCGGGCTTATAATCATAGATTACAGCTCTGATAATAAAAAATGAAGAAAACGAATAATTCAATATAGTAATCAAAAACAACAAATTTTAATAAAACACCTTTTTTATAGCTTAAAATAATAATCTTAATTGAGTACAGATATATTAATTAAAAAAGGGCTGATTTTGTAAAAACGCTCATTCGATAGCTTAAATAATAATCATAATTGAGTACAGTGATATTAATAAAAAACGGACAGACACTCCTCATTTTTGATTATTATTTAGCCTAAATGGAGCTGTTGTATAATGCTCAAAAATTGAGAATTTTTCGCTCGATTGATTTTTGTCGATTAATGGAGCAAATTTTACTCAATCGGGAGAATGGCTGTTTGAAGTCAAAAATTGAGTAAACATATACTCCGTTTGATTATTATTTTACTCAATAGATTTAAGCGTGGACCTTCACACTTCGGCCGTCTACCATTTTCAGTGACATAACCACTGTGCCATGGTGAGGCTTATAATCTTAGAAAATAGCACCTGGAGATTCAAATTCACAAATAAAAATATTAATAAGAACATATTAATTATACTTGATCAAAACATGTTAATTTATTATTCTCTTTCGTTTTCAAATTTTCACACTTATATTGTCGTTCACAGTACTATCACACTTTTTTAGTAATATACAAAGTTCCTCAAAAAATTTTATTCCGAGAGAATTATAATCGTCGTTTGTATTTGTATTTATTAACTGCATAACGTGAAAGTTATACTCAGAAGCTTTCCTGGCTGGCTTCACTTTTTTTTTCCCTCGAGGAAGGACACGAGAGGGGAAGTGTGCTGTCTTCTTACTTTTTAATTCGAGCTTATACGTTCTACCGCTCTTTATTTTTATAAGAGTCTCTCAAAAAGTCTTTTTAAGTATTCCAAATTTTCATTTTCTGATTTGCGTCAGAAAGGAAATCAAAAGGAGGCTTTTGAATCATCTAGTATACCTATAATATTTACTATTCCTTTGTAAACGCTAGGCCCAGGCAGCACAACAACGTTCTCTGAACGTCTATTAACTTTTGATTACAAATATCAATCATGAAAGTCACAATTTTCTGGAGACATTTTCAAACGTCGTCCAAAAAATAAAAGGGTATGGTGCGGTGCTAGAACAAATCTCATTCGTAAAAGAATTCGCTGGAGTTTCCACTGGCAAAGGAAATATAGTTGTCGGATAAAATTTGATCCCGCGAGACCACGATATAAGCGAAAAGAGAACAAAACATAAAATGACTGAAAAATTATAATAATCCTATTATATATAATTATTTTATTTTTTTATTTACTTTCAGAAATTTCTGTCCCTTGTTATTTAGTCTGTGTGCCGAATATTTAATCCAGATCTAACGAACGATGCAGGCTCTTATGGCGGACGCATGTAGATGCATACAGATAAGCTTTTATATAAAAATCATAATAATCGGTCTTAAAAAAATTCAGAATTTTCTTTCACGAATCAGCATTTTAGCACATGTTGATTTAAGAACTTTGTGCCTACCAGTGGCTGAACGCATAGTACTCTGAACTGGGAGCTGGAATGTGCCTGGTTCAAAACCAAGTCGCGTCCGCCGACCCAGCTGTTCATAGCTTTCAGTGGTTTCCTCCGAAACTTAACGTAAATACGGGTTAGGACCCCATAAAACACCCCAAGCAGGGAACTCCACCCTCTGGCCTAGATCCTACGTGTAGATAATAGCCGTAATCCCACAACAACAACAAGAATAACATTAAAAACGTTGTACTTTGATGTGTCTTTAGTCTAATTTTGTCACAAAAGCAACTTAAAAAAACAAGAATTGAAATGAAGGTTACATTATTAATTTATAACAACAATTGTTTATGTGATAAATATGTTATTATGCCTACATTTGACGAACTGGTCTAGCTTTTTCTCTATTTTATTTCTTTCTAACAAAATTAAAAACACATTCAATGGAATTAACATAAAAGAAAAAAAATAAGTACAGCAATTATACCTCATAACTGATAAGTATAGCTGGTAATATATTATTTTATGAATAACCAGTATAAAAAATACTTCGCCTAAACTACCCAGTTTGTAGAAGTGATTGAACATTTCACCTTAAAATTGTGAAACCATATAATCACCATTAATTTTCTAGTATGCAAACTTTTTGGGGAGAAATGTAATTTGATGTGTGCAATCAGATTAAAGGAACTAACATGATACCAATGAATGGATGAAGCTAATTTAGCACTCTTTTATGACGAAGTGTTTCTTTTTTAAAGTGCAGCAACGGTCAAGGGGGTTGGAGGTGATGGAGCAGCCGTCATTCCATTGAGAAAACTTGAATCCAAAAATCAGCCCACTCGTTAGGAAGTTTAACCTATCATTGAACCTCAAGCTTAAACTGTTCATTCTGGTAATTGGAAAGATACAGATAATTGAAAAGATTGTGACCAGTGTTGTTTCCAATCATGGGTCTTTGACTACTTCAATGGTTCAAGAATAACCAGAATTTTTAAAAAATCTTCGATAAAATGCTCCCGCTCTTAAAGCTTTTCTAAATCCTCCACTGTAACAATGTAACAGAGTTTAAAACAACCAAACCTGATTAGAAATAATGATGATAGATATTGGTTATATGAAAATTCATTAATTTCAACTTCTTTCTATTTTTTATAAGGTACCGTGAAGGAGGACTGGGATTGCTGGAATCACCTACATTAGTTAGCTCGACAAGTATGGCACCTCTTCTGACAGCTAACAGTGGAAGTCCAGTCACAACTGCTGCATTTTTGAATTCCTTGTCAGCAAAACACACGGCCAATGGTCTATCAGAAATGGGCCCTTCGGTGTCAGGTCATTCAGCGTCCGCATCTATGAACAACTCATCTCCAATGACATCTCTTCCATCAATGGACAACAATTTGTCCCCCATCTCCGAGACATCTTCAGCCATGGAAACCTCCACCTAAGCTGGAATAGAGCTGTAAACCTTGAGATAGTTAAAATTTTGTCAGCACTGCTCCCAATCACTTTCGAGCAGTTTCATTAACACAATACAGTACAATTCAGTTTTAGATAGAAGAAACAAACTGATGTTTTTACGTCTCCATGCAATCATAAAATTTCTGCTGCTAGAAACAGTTTCCATTTGTTTTGGAACGTCTTCTAGAGAGAGAAACAAGTATGAACTTCCGCAAAAGAAGTTATACGTTAAAATCTAGAGTCTATTCGGTTTGAATACCGTTGAAAACTATTAAACTAAAATTTTTACTGGAAAATGATTGTGGAATGAAAATATTCATTACAGATGGGAATTGCCCTTAAACTTGTGTTTATTTCCAGAATGAAATTAATAATTTCTAACTGGATGTAGAGAATATTTTTATCACACGCTCAATATTGTTGTAATTTACTCTAGTCTGTGATGTAAAAATAATTTTTGTTCGCTTTTGGGTTGACAAAACTTAGGTGGCTTTTCATTATTTTGTTTGACGGTCTTTATCGGTACTTAGCATGGCCAGTTACATTCAAATGTTGCAATAGTTCTGCACTTTGCCTACATTTATTCTGTTAATGCATTTATTGTTGGTATTTAAACATATATTAAAATGTAGTGCGTGTTTTATATATTTCATTACTTTGAATATTTTAGCAGTTTTCTTCATATTTTTAGGTGAAAATGTTTAGAGCCTGCTCCTTTAATTCCTGCCATTTAACCAGATATTAAAGTAATCGGAATTAGTTTCTGTTGATATGTCATATTAATATTTATTTGACGCGAGCAAATTGTTCCACTTTTCATTTAATTTTCATCACCTGTCGACATTCAAACACACCTTCACACACACACGAATAAATAAATATCAACATATACTCGTACTTAGACAAGTATATGTGGGTGGAACAGCAATAACATAAAGAAATTAGTTGTTTGCTCAGTAATAATAATATGAAAACATTCAAAAATGTTGAATTGCAACACTAGATAGAAATTTGAACATTTTTAATAATATAAAAAATTCTTACAAATTTTAGTTAACAAAATACCAAAAAAAAAAAAAAACTTTTATTAAAAGTTATGTTGATTCATCGACATGTTTCTCTATAAAAATGACAATTCCTCAAAAAATTATATACATTTTAAGTGCAAATGTAATTATTTTTTCTACTCAGTGAATTTTTTTAAATAAGTTCATTCAAGTTTTCTTTGAACTTATGCCAAAATGGTTTTTGCACTGAAAAATTTATGTTTCATTTACCCATACGTTGTGTTGCAATTACGAGTAACTACAGAAAAAATTGAGGGTAAAAATAACTTTTTTCTTTTTTCAGTAAATTTGAAGCTTGAAATTCCTATCCTGATCAACTTTTTATTTTTATGTTTTTTGAAAATCTGCTCCTTACGTTTTGAGATTTTTTTTCTTCCTTCAAAATTTTTTAAAAATTTAGGTGAGTGAATATATTATCTGTCATATAAAGTATACGTCATACAAATACATAACTTACAAGTGGCAACAGTACTTACAACAATATTTTTTTTTCAACTGTATATATTTTTGAGAGTCTAGTAAGTCTGTTATATCTGCTAAAAGGTGTCATACATTTGAAAATCTAATCTTTACTTTCTGAATGATAAATATGTCTTCATTCAGTTTGTAAATTTTTAAACAAATCCTATATAAAAATTCACATATGCAACTATTTTAAGGCAATAAATCAAAAATTTAGTACATAAAATCTGCGCAATTATTCCAAATTAAAGCTCCTTTCTTAACTGTCTTTATTACCTGCTTACGAATATTAATCCCTATCACAAGAAATTTCACACAAACTACGCATAATAGTCATGTGAAAGGTATAATTATGTTTTGCATTAAAAAGTTTTGATTTAGGCTGAACTTTATAATTTTTTTAATGAAAATTTAAAAAACATTATATATACGAGGTTACATAAGAGTTTCTGTATACTAGAAAGGATGTGGTTTACTTTACCGTAAAAAGGACCAGTATACTTTACCGCTAATAATTAAACATTTTTACAGTTATAATGTTTGGTGCGTGCAGTGTTTGTGTTTGGGGATTAAGGCGGATTGACTGCACTAGGGTCCTAGGTCTATAGTGGGAATGACCTCCGTGGGTGATTTTCTAAGGGATCTTCGCCCGTATTTACGCGAGTGTTATGTGCAGTGTGATAGGTAAAAGTAATTAAAAATTTAATTGTATTTTTTTAAATATGGATTTAAAATAAAATGAGTTGTTACGAGTGTTGTTGATTTTCCTCCCTAAATAAATTATCTAGCAACTGAAAGCCATATTTCCACTTTAAATGTGTGTGATCCCTTAAATATAATTAAATGAATATTAATACAATTAATACGTATATTGATTTATATTAGAAAATTCATTAAATTAATATTCAAGGTTTATCTGTTGAAATCAGTGCAGTAAGTTTTTAATGTTAAAAAAATACTGCAACATCTTCAAAGTAATGAAATTTTTTTAATTGTTTTTATAAACATGTGCAACACTCATGTGCAATTTTGTGAGTGAGAAACCAGTACGCGGTAGTTTATGCGCTGTACAAGTCGTTTGTATATTTCCTTTTTTTCTGTGACATTGAAATGCTTTTACATAACCTAGCTCAAGGAACATTTGCAGTTTGGAGATAGGTGATTGGATGACCACACTTTACCTTTAAAAAAAGAAAAAAATTCGTCTTGCTTAGCATTCTTTTACTTTTAAATGTGTGGCAGCTGAGATATTAAAAGCTTAAAATGCCATTTTGAATTTAATAGCTTCATACTGCCTAATTCTAATTACGAAATTATATTTAAATTAAAATGGGAAAAATACGGTTTCTGATTCTAAAATCTGTTTAATATAAATTTGATTTTAAATAACATTGAACAGTAGAACTTGTGAAACTTTTAGAATGCCTTAGATAAAAACAATAATCAGTTGCTGCAATTTTGTGTTAATAAACTTATATAAAACATAAACATATTTCTGAAAAATTAGTTGTTAAATTTTATTACTTCAATTTTCATAGACGATTATAATTATAATTTGTAATTCTAAGTGCTATTTATTCCAATAAAATAATAAAATTTACAACAGTGAAAGATCCTTTCTACAATTTATTTCCAATAAAAATGTCTGAAAATCACTATTTCGTCACATAAAATTCGACAGACAAATTAAAATATTTACAAGAAATTTGTTTATGTATCAAGTTTTAATCAACGGTCCAATTAGCATTAGATATAAAATATGTTTAAAATTCAGGTTTTTACTGTGATGTACTATTCAGCATTTTTCAAATACGTCTACTAAAAGTGCTCTACATTATCTTTGAGAAATTTATAATTAATCAAATGAATTTATATAGAATTATTCAAATAATTATAATATTTTTATCAAAAAATTATGCTTTTTCTAGTACGATTTAATTTAACGTTTGTAGTTTATAGATATTGAAAGTCCTGGAATTAACCTTGTATAACCCTAATCAGCAATAGTTAAACATTACAATCAAATCATTAACAAATTTAATAGCTCGATTAAAAAATGGTTACATTTAAAATTAAAAATATCAGCAAGTAACAAATTTTTAGTGCAATATAAATTGCTTTATTTCAGGCAGGAGAAATAATTAACTGAAATTTTGATTGGAACAGACATACAATTATTGTGTAAATAAAATAATCCACTCATAATTTACAAACAACTGTACTAGAAATCATCATTTTCAAAGGGCATTTATAAGCTAAGTAAAATAGCAGATATAGGGAAGGAGAATATTGTTTTTAAACTTCTTTTGGAATGTATTAGAAAATTTTGAAAATTTCCTTAAACTATTTTTTAAATGTTTCAAGAAGTATATTTTTTCTCGTTATTCGTTTTGCATTTTAACAACTATTCTTGTGTAATTATCTCAAACATGCCGTGTACATCCTAGCACAATTGATTTAGTATTTCTTCAAAGACATTCAAGCAGTATTACCTGTGAATATTTTACTGTACAGATATCATAATGGTCATTGAATGTAATAGAATTATTTTTTAGTTAAAAAATATTTCTTGTCATAAAGGTCGGGATGCCTGGTTTTAGAATGTTATCAAAAAAGTTTATAAATAAAATCACATCTGCATTTGACACTTGTAGAGAAAAAACTTAAAATGTTGTTTTGTAATTCACCTAGAGCTGTAATGTAGGAACGATTAAGTTCGTTTATCGCATATACCTTCTTTGTCATTATAACCTGGCTTTGGATTTTTAATCATGATGTTTTTTCATTCAATAATTGACAATTAATGAAGAATTTTCTTAAATCTGCTCTAAGACGTCTTTCTATTGTCTCTAAAGGAACACAGTGTGATGAATCAGTATCGCAATCACAAATAAGGAGCTGCATGAACAGGTTAAAATGAAATTCGAATAAGATGAGAAAATAATACAACAACAAAAAAAGAAAGAAAGAAAGAAAAAGACTGTAAATCCTTTTTGTGTACAGTCATTTGGTTAAAAGAAGTTAGAGGAAAGGCACTTCCTTTTAGTTCACTTTTTACACCGCATATTACATATATTGTTGAGTTCTAAGTAAAATAACGAAAACTACCTAAAACGCTAATTAAAAGAACTCAACATGCTTTATGATAAAGTGAAATGTTTGTCTTAATAGCCGATGCGTGTTAAGAGCAAAAAGATACAATAGCTTGCATCATTTCAGGGATCATGGTACAATTATAATGAAGAACCAATAAATTTAATTTTAGTGTAATAGCAATGTCAAATTGATATACGTGCGCATATATGTATGTACTACAGAATCGAAAAGAAAATCTATTACATGGCACAGACCACCCTCCCCTTCCCCTATGAACATATTGCTTACACAGAACCTTAGGCTTACACGTGCACTATTATCTTCAACCTCCTTCAAAGGAACCGCGCTAAAATCAACTTGACTCAGTACATAATTTATAATAGAAAAAAAAATCAGAATTTATCTGTCAAAGTTAAACTTACCATCTCGTGTATGATTTATTTAGGCAAGATCACGTTTACTTTATTTAACGTCTATATTCAATAAATAGATTCACTAATTTTAAGACTTGTTTTAATTTTTAGGAAATAAAAGATTTGCAAGTCTATTAAATTCAGAAATACTTCAAGAAATGTTTAACGGATACTACTTACCTGATGAGTTTGTTTGTTTGTGGGATTACGGCCGATTACCTACGCGGGGGCTCTAGGCCGATGGGTGGGGTGCCCTCCGTGGGAGTCTTTCTAAGGGGTCCTAACCCGTATTTACGCTAAGTTTCGGAGAAAAACACAGAAAACTCCGAACGGTTAGGTCGACGGACGCGCGATGGGACCCGAACTCGGAACCTTCACACATCGCCCGTCTACCATTTCCAGTGACATAACCACTGTGCCATGGTGAGGCCACTTATCTGATGAGACAAAGCAACAGGAAAAGATTAACTACCATATGAAATGGTAGGCAAAACAAATCATAACAGAGGAAAATTTATCACAAGACAATATAAAAAACAAAAAATCTTTATATTTTATAGACAACCGGATTTCCTTTTTAAGGTACTCACTTGAAATTTTCAATCCAAAAAAATATATTATAAAAGAAAAAAAGTCTACTTAAAATAACTTTTTAAATAACCTTTTTACTATACTCAAAAATCATCTATCTTTTGTAATCATCACGTATGCAGCTAAATTGTCCTCTTTTCCTTCATAAACAAGCCTTCTGATTCATTAAGTGTACAAAAGGATTTTTCATCCACTCATAATTAATTTTATTTTCATATTCTGGGAAATATCAGTTTTCCTGACGAATTATCTTTGTAACATTAACTAATTTCAAATCCTTTTTTTTTTTTTTTTTTTTTTTTTTTGTCTTTAAAAGCATTTTAGATAAGAGTGGGGACTATTTTTACATTCTACTAAGTTAAAATTTAGGCAGAAGGGGATAGATTTCTGTTCATGGTGTTGCCTACAGTACTACTGAATATTTACCATCTTTCAGCGTAATATGCAGTATAAGAAGTGTGCTTTTAATTAAACTGGCCTTTACAAGAGTAATGACGTCGAAAGTGTAGAGCATCCTGTGATTATAAAAGAAGGAAACATCTTGCAATTTTAAAAGGTGATCGTAACATGAACTAACAATTAATGGTATGAAACAAAAATAAGACTAAAAATGGAAATGGTAATATTTAGAAATTTTCAGAAATTCTGTAGTATGCAAAATATCTTGAGTCAAAAGTTAAACTGCTGTATGAGTAAATACAATGGAAATGTGATTGTACAATAAAAGTGTTGTTAATTCTTAAACGTCTCCTGTTGTGTCATACCAATTTATACAATGAGATTTTACATTTCACTTATTGTAATTAGAAAAAAAAATCGAATGCTCTTTACTGTAGTAAGCTATAATAATAATAGTAATAATAATAATAATAATAATATTTGCAATTAGAAGAAATATCTTGAGTTCTATTTCTTGCAGGAAAATTTTAGACATGTGTTTATTTTTTAATGTATTATACTTCTACATGTATTGTTTCCGAAACTGCTGAACTTACGGGTTCGTAAGGATGTGAGGAGGAATCGATTTACAAAAATGGAGGTCCATGGCAAAAGTTTCAGTCGGGGGCTCCCTCCTCCCGAAAGTTTTTTTTTTTATACCATACGAACCAAATTTCATATCAGAACATTCAAAAAGGTATGTTATAAGAGCCTGAAATGATTATTGAATCAAGATAAGTTTCAATTCCTAATTTCATTCCATAGTTTTTAAGTAACATGTAATAGAGTATTTTTGTATTTACTTTACTAGTGTTTTTATTAGAGCATTTATTTATTTTTTTTATTGTGTAGCAGACTAGGTTTAAAAAAAGAAAAAAGAAAAGAAACAGAACTTTCTATTTTGTTGAAATAACATGGAGAGGTGTAATTTTCTTAACTTATAGAAAATAACTAAACATAATACAGGATATAATATATATATATATATATATATATATATATATATATGTAAGTGTAACTAGACGTAATCACTATGGGTGGCTATATACCAAAGAAGTTACGAATAGCATTCGCTTAATGCAACATAACCTTAAAACAGAATTATTGTAATTGTGCATAATACTGAAGTAATGCCAGTCTCTTGTTTAAATTAAAATCAAAATGTGCAATTTTTTTTATTTTAAAGGATACTTTTAGGGGCCTCCTTTTAACAGGGGCGCGGGTGCTTGCGCCGAATGCCCTGCCTGAAATCAATCCATGGGTGTGAGTGCTTGAAAGTTCAAAGTGTCTAGAGCGTTACAAGAGTCAGTCGAGTTGCCAGTACGAAACACTAACTTTATTATTCCTAGAAACTCGTCGAACAATCTTGAATGCATGATTCGCAGAATTTCAGAAACGGTAATTCAATGGATGTCAGTAGATCGAACAAAATGCCTTCATTAGAAAATGCAATTCGCAGAGTGCACGTTTTTTTCAGAATGCTATGCCCAGCCCGCACACCCCCCTTTTTTTTTTAGAGTTGGTGCGACCTGCCCGTTACAGAAAGAAAAAGTAAGCCTTTCTTCTTTTTCGAACATTTACATATCAAATCGTAACATTGTAAAAAATGCATAGTCCTTTTTTGAGAAAAACGTAGTTTTTTAATGTGGAGTAAGCTACTCCACCCTCATTACTTGCATGCACGCAAACACAGCCAAAATTTTTCATCTGCTTTCAATTAAAAGAGACTTTCAGATCAGTAATGTGAAAATTTTTAATGCGTGTCAATTGAAGAGTGGAAAGGTGAGAAGACGGACGAGATCATACAGACAAAGGAGAGATAGTCGATTAGTCCTCCCCGTAGACAAATGTCCCTCTTGAAGGCTTTCCATAACAAACAAACAAATGAAGGCTGCCCTGGTACAAATCGTCTGCCGAGAAAATTAGAAACAAATATCCAGGACTGTATCCAGAAAAAAAAAAAAAATCGGGGAGCGTCCAAACGGTGGAAAAGCAGAATTTTTCACAAATACACTTCATCATTATCATTTTATTACAAAGATCGAAAATTCGATGGGGGAGGGATTTAGATGGGTTTCTGATCCCTGGGACCACCTTTCTGTATGGTTTCTCTTCGCATATCTGTATCACCTGCTTAACGGAAGTGCCGTTGCAAACTGCGATTTTGCATTCTAATGAGTTTTCTGTGAAACATATATCATTGAATACATACAGTGGAATACATATATCATTTAAACTCCTATATATGTTTATTCATATAAATTTGTAGGATTAATGATGCAATTTATTAGTAAGTACTCTTTCCTGCCAAATAGTAATGACGTATAAAATGTCATATCTTACGCATGCAAAAGGGGCTAACACTTGCTTATTTTTTCCTATGAGGGTGTGTGTGTGCAAAATTACTAAAAATATGCTTACGTAATACTTAAACGCGTGTAATTTACTATCCTGAATAGGGAAAATCAATTACAAATATTTTAGAATATTATAAACTGTTAAAACGTAATTTTCGTAATTTCTGTCGAATCACAACTGTTCTTAAATTTTATTAAAGTGTTATTACTTTTAAATAATTGCCTAGGTGAATTTTTGCACGAAATAAACTTAGGTAGATCTTCATTATTTTATTTAGTACATGGTATTTTATAAATGAAATAAATAATTTTCGCTATGCTTCGCAAATACTTTTTACAGCTTTATTTAAACAGTTTAACTATCATTGGGAAAACGAATACTTTATTTCTACGTTTTCGCATTCTTCAAATTTTTATTTTTTAAATATAGCATTGCTTTAAATACCAAAATAATCATACAATTATCATTTCAAAGGATGCAAACCTTTTTCCCATTTTTCAAGACAGACTAATAAACCACTCTTATGAATAAATGAAACCATTTATTACTTATTTCTGGTGCGCTACGTGTACAAGGTTAACCTGGTGTTCGCAGAGTCTAAATGAGACAAGGGGGCAGTTGCTCTAGGTCCCCAAATCAACAAATGACACTATATTCTGTTATAGAAATGTGAGAAGTGTTTATGCATTACACGTATAATGTACAGCTGCGAAAAAAAAAAGCCCACGTGTACTTTATTCAGCCGTCGTTCGTCATACAACAAAGTTACATATACCAATCGTTTACGATTGAGGTACATTTTAAGTTGCTATACATAAAAATTGCATAAGGGGCCGTCTCCATATTAAAATTCGCATCAATTTTTTTTTCTAATAGCAAACCTTAGATTTCACTTCATATTTCAAAAATTTAGCTCATTTTAACCCGGGATACCAATTTTCAATAAATTTGGACTGAAAATGAGTGAGTTATGAGCACCCAAAATCCCCCTCCCCCTATGTTAAAATATTTTTTCATACTTTAATTCATGTCTCATATAATATTGTTAATAAGAAGCTGACTTTTATACGTACTATTAGAACTGAACGACCCAAACATATTTTACTATTATTATAATTTTTAATAAAATATTAATATGAATTATGAATTATTAAATTAATATTTAAAAAAAATTATGAATCGCAACTTAGCCAAATTTTGATGGAAATAGATTTAAGAAGTGATTTTACATGGCTGTGTAAAATTTCTAATTTTTACGTTCAGTAGTTTAATTTATATTAAATAAAATGTGTTATTTTCCTGAATTTAGGGACCATATATATATTTATTAAGTGGCAATTTTTCGCAAATTGCGTAAAATAAACGTAAATTATCAGGTTGTAACGAAAGTTTTCCGCCAAATCTGCCTGAAAAACTCACTTCTAACTCCTTAGATAACTGTTTATGAACTTTCGGTATCAAACCTGCACAGTGTCACATGATACAACAATAGTACCTAAAGCTGTACTCATAATTCGTTGTTATTCTGTAGCTGACTTTTTGCAACACAACTGGAAGTAAATGATGGTTCTAATCTCTAGAGTGATAGTGTCATTTGAGACACCTTGTACTTAATGATAACTATATCTTTTACAGATTTCACACCATAGTGTTATAAAGTAAGTCTCTTTCTTCCAAATGCCAAAAATCGTTTGACAAAATATGAGCAAATACGCCAACGCGAACTGTGGGCTGAAGATGTTTGAGGTGGCGGGAAACTTTCGTTACAACCTAATAGATTTCTTTTGTGCAAAAACAGTAAAAGATAGCGGCATTAAAAAAACATCAAATTTTGAAGCAAATAAATTAGAGGTTTTTGCATTTTGATGGTGATTCTATAAAGCGTATATTGTTGCGTCCGCTACCATCTCCCACCAAATAAAATGTTTTCCACGTATAAAATTAGATGCAGTAGATGTATGTCTTCCAATACAACGTCCTATTTCTGAAAAACTAACATCCTCAACATTCCAGGCATGAATTTGACCTTTTTTAACGTTGGAAACATCAGGTCTTTGGACTTCCCCATACTTTATCAAACAATTAACAAACATTCAAAATTATCTTTTTCTGTCTAAATTTTCATCTAACTATAAATTAAAATACCTCCAAAAGTCATAAGAATATTGCAAATTGCAGACGATAATGTTAAATGAAGAATGTGAAATAACAAACACAGTGATAATATTCTGTCGACAAAAAAGTAATTGCGTTTTTTGCATGAAATTCAAACAAATGAATTTTCAATCATGAAACCATTCTTCAAGTTCGACCGTAGCTGAGTAACATTCATGATTATAGTCAGAAGAGCAGAGAACAGGCACTCACTCTTGGCAACATTGCACCTGTCTAAGAGAACTTTCAAGAGAAATACTCAATAAAAATTTCAAAATTAGAAAATTTTTCAAAATCGTGAGCAGTCGTTTTGCATTTTTCCTTTAAATCATGTGTACGAACCAAGGAAGTTATTGACTCACGGGTCATTTGAACCACTGACTAAAATATTCTAAATTCTACACCTGATATTCTTAGTACAAAAAACTTAAAGACTAGAAACAGTATTTTCCGTGAAAATACTTTTTATTTCTTTTAACTCTCGCGAGCGAAATTAATGAAAGGCGAAAAGTTCGGAACCTACAAATAGCGTTTCTCAATTTGCAGAAAGTCCCTTAAAATCACGTAAAAAATGTATCGCAATATCTCTTTAAATTATCGTAGGAAATTGGTGAAAATTTATATTCAGGGTAATTCAAAGGTTTTCTTTCGTTTAGTAAAGTCAAAATACAGTGTTGCCATTGAAAAAAAAACGAAGTTGATGCAGAATTATATATGAAGACGGCCCCTTATGCAAATTAAATTATTATAAAATGAAAGTATACATTATTTGCAAACGAATGGTGTATGTAACTTTGCAGTCCGACGAATAATGCCCAAATAAAGAGCAAGTGGGCCTTTTTTTTCGCAGCTGTACATATGTATGTGATCAATATACATGTACAGATGATTCAAAATAGACGTTTAGGCGATTATTTTTTAAACTGAAAGAGATTCAAACATACTTTCAATTAGAAAGTTCGCCAAATTAAGAATAGCTTTCAGACAAGGCAGTTTTTTACTGGGGGTTGTATACATATTAAAATCCGAAATGTAATTTTTATACGGTCCCTCCTTTCCTACCCTTTATATTTAGAAGAATGTTGCTCTTTGCCTAAGAAAATTAATAAAACAAATCCCGTATCTTTAAGGGAAACAGTTAGCGAGAAAATTAATATTAAAATTGATGATTTACACCACTTTACCTACTGCGTTGGCTTCGGTTTTCAGGCGAAAAAAATCTTTACTTTAGGGGGCCAACTATGAGTTGTTAAAAGTTAAATAATGATCCAATTGTTGAGAAAGGGAATTAACACCTTCAAATGTGTAAAATTAACAAGAGCAGTTTTAGCCAAAATGATCGTTACTGCTTTATGAAATTAGCGATAAATTAGTCTTTCAGGGGACCACCCACTAATTACGTCACGTTTCTAGAGAAAGAATTTTAAAAAGTAAAATAGAAAGACAAAATAATGGTGTAGGTTACAATGGTGTGGCAACTTTCAATTGAAACTAACAAACATGCGTTATAGGAAAATTCTAGCTAAATTAGGATTTGAGGAGTCAACTGTATCTATCGAGTGACTATTAACATAAATTAACGTCAGTTGAAAAGTAATTACATTTTTCTCACTTTGGAGACATCCCCTTCTTGCTTGGCGACAAATGCCAAAATTTTCAAACTGATATATCTCGGAAACTATTCCACGTAGAGACGCGGGATTTGTTTTATCAATTTTCTTAGGCAAAGAGCAACATTCTTCTAAATATAAAGGGTAGGAAAGGAGGAATCGTATAAAAATTAAACTTCGTATTTTAATATGTACAACCCCCCAGTAAAAAAATGCCATATCTGAAAGCTACTCTTAATTCGATGAACTTTTCTAATTGGAAGTATGTTTCGATCACACGGTTTAAAATATATATCTCTGTGTGTGTGTGATTACTAAACGTTTTATCTATGTGTGAATATATGCTTAATCTATCAGTATAAAAGGGGCCCATAAAAAACATATGCCAGAGCTTCACACTAGCCAGCTCACGCAACGCTGGGCTCGCATTAGCATAGATTTTCATCCAATGAAGCTATTAAAGCAATCGTTGAGTTTTATTATTTCACTAGCTGAAGTACCCGTCCTTGACGGGTTAGTGAATGCAAATTTCCAAAAAGCAAGAACTTTCGTCAGCATTGTAGGAGTACACAGAATGGATGTAGTATGTTGCCAAAGTAAAGAAAGCGAAGTTATAATTTTTATGCATTGTTAAAATATTACAGGTTAGAGAATAACTAAGTAATATCATTTTATTCGCTTTAGTCGTAATTATGTGATGCGCGAACGAATATTTACGCATATTGAAATATTTTTCGCAAAATCTCAAAATCTAATCAACATTTTTGAAAAATTGGAAGCCTAGAATTTTAGTTGAGTGACAACCTATCATGTCACCCAATTTCGTTTCATTCCCTGCAGTCTTTATTTCGTGATGCTGGAACAAAATTTCAGCATTTTAAAACGATTTTCGCAAAATCTCAAAATGTAATCAAAATATTTTAAAAATTCAACGCCTATAAATTAAGATTAGCAGCTACCTATCATATCACTAAATTTCGTGTTAGTCGATGATGTATGAAGTGATGTTTGAAGAAATATAAACGTATTTTGAGAGAATTTTCACAAAATCTCAAAATCTAATAAAAATGTTTAAAAAATTGGACTCCTATAGTTTATGTTGAGCAACTATCTATCGTGTGACCAAATTTCATATCATTCGCTTTAGTCGTTATTACGTAATGCGGGAACAAAGATTCACTCAGTTTTAAACGATTTTCACAAAATCACGAAATCTGATCGATTTTTTTTTAAATTAGATGCTTATAGTTTAAGGTGAGTGACCACCTATCATTTCATCAAATATCATTTTTTCACCTTTGCAGTTATTACGTGATGTGCGAACACAAATTTACGCAGTTTGAAATGATTTTCGCAAAATCTCAAAATCTAATCAAGATTTTTTTTTTAATTCGATGCCTATGTTTTAAGTTGATTGAGCACCTATCATGACACCCAATTTCATACAATTCGCTTCAGTCGTTTTTACGTGATGCTTGAACACAAATTTGCGCAGTTTGAAAGGATTTTCGCAAAATCTCAAAATCCAATCAAGATTTTTTTTAAATTGGACGCCTATATTTTAAGTTGAGTGACCACCTATCATGACACTCAATTTCATATCATTCGCTTCAGTCGTTTTTCTGGTAACTATACATAATCACATCATGTTTTGTGCTTTACAGACTCTGAGCAAAACATATTTAGCAGCTTTTCAAAATTATGTTTGTAATTAAAGATCTGAAAAAATTCCTTCTACCACCACCCAATACAAAAATTAGAAAATCAAGTCAAGTAGTGTCACCCAGTGGAAAAGTCTGCATTTCAGTAATATTGTTAATTTTTTTCTATTTAAAAAATCTGATGTGTCAACACATGACTTCCTTGCACGTCCATTAGATCAAAAATATTTTCGACGCACTTCCTCTAAATTTATTTGTTTGAAAGAGATAAAATATCAATAATAGTAAGGTTTAGCGATTTCTAGTCAAATATTTCGATGTCGCCAAGCTGAGTTCAATTTGAAAGATTTCCTTCTGACACTTTATTTGGCGATATTTCACCAAAAGCCGACAAACTTGAGATAGTCTGCGAGATTTTGGGGATAGCCAAAGTAGTCATTGACCACAGACTTTCAATGAATTGAATGCATCCATACACCTCAATGTATTCAAAGTCATTTGGCTCACCCTGTAAATAAATTCTCAGTCGATTGCTGTCAAAAAAGATATTGAAAACAGTTAGATATTACAATAGTTCTAAATACAAAAGTTAAAAAATCTACGGGTTAGTTTTAGAGTTATACAAAATACGAAATAATTTTTAGCGCCAAATTTGGCGATATTTCGGCGAAACTCGTCAATATCGACGACATTTGGCGAGATTTTAAGCATGAACCAAACAATGACAGATAATCGCCAAATTTGGCGATATTTCGCCAAAACTCGCCAAGAGCGATGACAAATGGCGATACTTTGGGCATGGACCAAATGACTGACTATCGCCAAATTTGGCGATATTTCGCCAAAACTCGCCAAGGTCGAGGACAGACGGCGAGATTTTGGGCATGTACCAAACAATGACTATCTACAGTAGTATTATATTGAAGATGTCCATAGACATTAAAGTACTGAAATTCTTTCCGGTGGTCCTGTAAATTGGGTAGATTGGAACCAAAAATCGAAATGCACAACTAGATGTTACAACATTCTTATATATGAAATTTCATAATAGTTTTTGAGATTTGAGAGTTAAATATGCACACACGTACACCAAAAGTCGCCAAGCTTGGCGATTTTTGGCATAACTCTTGAGGGAGGCACGTGACCGTGGTCGGACCATTACCTAACTTATGTGGTAGGACGGTATTGTGCTTGAAATGGATGAATGCCCTAAAATTGTCATTGACCGTAATGTATTGGAAATCTTTTGAGTGTTCCTGTAGCAGAACTATAAATGATAAAGACACTTTTTTTAATGGAGAAATTCATTTTCTAACTCTTTACAGCATATGTCACTTCTGAGTCGTTTGAAATAGCCAATACCTCTAAAAAACGCTTTGATGAATTTCGGCCCTTAGAGCGTAATGTATTTCGAATCTTTTGGGCGGTCCTGTAGATAAACTATTCAGTCGAATGGAACCGAAAGGGGAGGTGCACAACTAGATGTTACAACAATCCTAAATATAAAGTTTCAACATTGTACGCCTAACAGTTTTTGAGATATGCGAGTTTAATGAATTTCGGCCCATTGAGCGTAATGTATTTCGAATGTTTTGGGCAGTCCTGTAGATAAACTATCCAGTCGAATGGAACCAAAAGGGGAGGTGCACTACTAGATGTTACAACTATCCAAAATATGAAGTTTCGACATTCTACGCCTAATAGCTTTTGAGTTAGGCGAGTTTAATGAATTTCGGCCCATAGAGCGTAATGTATTTCGAATCTTTTGGGCGGTCCTGTACATAAACTATCCATTCGATTGCCACCAAAAGGGGAGGTGCACAACTAGATCATAGAACAATCCTAAATATCAAATCTCAACATTTTACGACCAATAGTTTTTGAGATATGCGAGTTACATACATACGTACGTACGTACAGACGGCATGGAAAAACTGGCCACAGTAGACTCGCCGCTGGTCAAAATGAGTTGCAGACGCGTTAATATGATCGTGCATGCTAGCCTATGATGAGATGCATCGAAAAAATTTTTAAAATTAAATTTAGAGGTAGTCAAAATCGGTTTTTTTGTCGAAATTTGACCCCCAAAATTTTTCGGGATCACATTACTTCCTTATACTACGTACAAGGAAGTAAAAAGGAAAATAACATCTTTTTAACATTGGTAATCGATTCGATTGTGAATACATTGAGCTGACGTCACTATGTCTCTTAAGACTACTAAAAGTCGAGCTTATTCTAGCATTGGTCCTTCCGTGTTATCAGAATTATCGTCTGCAGGAGGCCTTGAGTTTAGAATTAATAGGTGGCATTTTGGTCCGTGGCTTAGGTTTATGAATTTAATTACTTTAACTCACTCAGCTGAAAATGTTCTTCATCTTGAATGTTGCAAAATCACTTTTGAAACGTGATGCATTAAAAATTTCCCATTTACTCATTTAATTTTGTATTTAACCATGCTACAACCGTAACATTACGTAACATATGCATGCTGCAAAATAAAATTACTTTCCGATTGCATTTCGCTATTTTTTGGTATATTTCTTTTTATTTATTAATTTTTTTTTAGATTTTAGAACAAAGTTTTAGATACCTAATACGAATGTGGTAAAATCTTCTTCCAGACGCAATCATACCTTAGTTAAGCACTCCCAAGGGTAAAATAAATCATTTGAAATCCAAAATGTTTTTTTTTTTATTAACGAAAACGCTGGAATGATCTTTCAGTGGCAATCAAATCTAGTTCAATCATAGCATAAGGAATAAAATGGCGGCTTTCACAAGGGTTGCCATATATTCACAGAACGTTGCCAAGGATATGACTGGTTTTAAAAAAAGCGTCATCTTTGATATTGAACTCCTGGTATCCAAACGATCTTGCTATTTGAAAATAGTTAACTTTATGTTAACACACGTATTTATTTCTCGTGAATCTTAACTTGGCGTAATTCCAACTTCATGTTTTTTCGAATCCAACATACTTTTAAGAGCTTTCCTGCTTTGTTGCGAAAGCATAAATCGTTTTTTGCCGGAGCAAGGTCGCCAAATATGGTAACCTAGATGCTCATTTCTTCTGTTTTTAATTAATATCTTCTAAATAATTCGAATTTCAAAATTTTTTTGCGGCACTGTCTTTTTTTTTACCTATTTAGCCTCTGTGCCAAATTTGACCCGGATCCGACAAGCTCTCTGGCCACCTATAGCGAACACACACACATACATCTCATTAGCATACTACGCTATTATTAAAGAGGATGGTCTTAAAAAAATGTTTTTGTAATATACATTAATTTTTACTATCAGTTTATTTAAATGTGCGTTGTTTCCTTATGAATTTTTCATTTTAGTTGATCGCTTTTTCTTTTTTTTTTTTTTTTTTTTTTTTTTTTTTTTTTTTTTTTTTTTTTTTAGTTTAAGTAATTGAAGTAAGTCCTTTTTCTTAAAATATGCTCATAACCTTGTTTGGGTGAAAATGCTATCAATGAATGTGTTTATAACATGTATAAATATGTTCTAGCAGCAGACAATTGTAAAAATTAGTCCCAACACATGTTCAGAAAAGAGTTAGACCATTCAAAGTACTTAGCAAAATAACATGCCGTGTAAATTAAAAAAGAGAAACCTAAAAAAATTAATTTTTGATAATTTATTCATAAAATTTAACTTATTAATGAGGCATATGTTATTACATAGATTCTTCGTGTATGGAAATACGTGTTTATAAGGAAAATCTGAAGTAATTATGTCGACAGAAATCCAGGTCTGAACAAAATAGCACTCGAGTGCTAAAAAAAAAAACCCACTTTTTATATTTCATTTATGCACTCGAGTTTTATTATTTTAATGCATTCTACGTATAAAGGCAAATGATAATTGTTGCACTCATATAAATAGCCGTTCTAGTGCTTTGATTACAGAATGTAGCATCTATTATAGTGGATCCTCCCGTTTTATAGTGTCTTAGATTGGTTCATGGTTGAAGCCCTATTGCTCCAAGATCACGAAAAAAAGAAAATTGTCCTCCTTCGGAATTGAAATCTATACTAAAAACGTTTACTAAAACTGTTTTATAATCTTTGTCTTTTTCCAGAGATTCAAAAAAAATTTTATTGAACGCATGCAATCAGACTTCAAGAAAGGAAGGAAATGAGGGAGGGGTAGGAATTCCTTTCGTGGCCGAGTTTTTGGATGACCCGTGCGAAAACTTTCAAAAGTAAAATTCCGGAATATGTAGAATTATGAAATGCATATTTCGAATTTTATTTCTTTTAACCTACATGCGCGCAAATGCAATATACTGGGTCAGCATTGAAAGACTAATGTTAGTAAGCAACGACGGATACGGAAAGGGAATAACTGTGGTCGCGTTTTTGGAAGCGACTGGGACAAACAAGTTTACTATTTTTCATGCAAACCCATACAACACAAAATGTGTTGTTTTTTATCTCAGAAATTTTGCTGCCTTTCATTTACATAATATAACAATCAAACATTTTTGTCACAGAAAACTTTAGTGTCATATTGTTGTTTCTAAAATGGGACACATTCAAAATAGGATTTCTATCATTGAGCTTACATAATAAAATGGAATATTTCTGCAATGTAACTAATACTTTTTGCTATATTCGCTAACATTAGAAAGGCTACTAAAGAATTCTCTGTTTGAACGTTTTATTTGTTTCAGTGTTAGGTATTTTTTTTAAATCTTTTTACTAATTTTTTTTTCCGAAAAGGTATCTATTTTGCTACTTTTGCTTCAATTAGTTTATCGTTAACTTCAAGTAAAATATGCTGATGTGCAATTGCTAGTAACACCGCATCTATATCTAATATTAACACTATTCATCAAATCACGGTGTCTGCAAGTTGCATACCGACACCCAATCAAAACTGGTGGGGGGGGGGGTGAATCTCTATACATTTTCGATTTAATATTAATTATTATTTAATATTTAATGAAATGGGGGGCTGTCATGATCCTAATATTTTTCCACTTTTTTCAGAATGAGACAGTCATTGAAGCTTTAGTAATAAAACACGCCTGCTCATCCGGACATTCAAGCCGTTCGCACGTGGAGAACATACGCTTTTCACGTTTTCCAATTTCAATGGCTTTTGGAGCTCCCCGCTTAATTATCGGTTTTTTAGACCACCCAGTTCTACCGGAGCGAGGCAATACCCTTCCTAACTTGAAACTTCTTCCTGAGATTTCGGTTCAGAAGTCGAACATATCAGCGTTGAATTGCATTTTAAAGTTATATAAATACTTATAATAGTGTAACTCGAAATACTGTTAAAAAGTTTTTTTCCGTCACTTTTTTACACTCAGAAATTCACATCATTTTTTTTTAAGTTTTAAGGGAAGCATATCCAACTGATATTTTCTTAAATATAGTGAATTTATCCAAATATGTAAATCACTAACTGAATTATCCGTCGTTGACGGGTTAATATATCTTGCAAACCTTTGAAAAGTTTGAACTTAGGTATGCAACGTAGGAGCAGTGCCATGGTATCGGCAGGGCAAAGTGCCCAGGGCCCACAGATTTTAGGGCCCAAAAATCTTTTATCTTACACTTTTATAATTTTACAATAAAATTAAAAATTATTAAAAAATTTCAAAAGTTAAATTATTTTTTTAATTATAAATTATGAACAATAAAAGTAATTCAAATTTACCTTTGTATAAATTAATTTAAACTTATTTTTAATTCTTCGAAATGCTCTATAGTCGATATAGCATACCAAAATGTAGGTAAATAACAACCACATTTTGTAAAGAGTATTTTAAATTTAAAAAAACAGCAAAATTTTTGAATTATCTGTTACTAGCCGCCTCCGGTGACCAGTTGGTTCGCCATCTTAATAAATCTTGCTCGGAGAGAATACTGTTCCTCACCGGCTTCCTTGGCACTGAAATCTCTCAGATTCTGAATGAAATTTAAAATTAAGATGGTTACAAACAGGAGCGACCCTACGGTAAGTGTCGCCGCCTGTTAATGTAAAAAAGACTCCCCCTTTTATGATCTACTTAGTTCTTGAGTTCGAAATGACGCCCCATCGAAGCCGGCGCCCAGATGCGATGCTTACCGTGTCGGGCTGCCCCTGGTTACAAAAATAAGATGGTTAAATGATAAAAACCTACAAAAAAGAATATATTATTTTCGTCCTATATTAATTCTGAAGAGTTTCTGGATATATTGGCCTTATCTGGATATATTGGCCTATAAAACGGAAAGGGGAAAAAAATGTAAGAAAATCTGAAACACTTTCAGATTTTAAATACGCACTAAAGTGCTATATAAAAAGCGTATTATAATCCATGGGTAGGGATGGACGCGAGACGCGAGAATTCTCGCATTGTCTCGCGTTCTCGCATTGTCTCGCGAGACGAGACAGGCATTTTTTTGCGAGACGAGACGCGAGACGAGAAAGAAAATATTTTGCGGGACGAGACGCGAGACGAGACAGAGTCTGGTCTCGCGCGAGATTTCTCGCGAGAATTCTCGCATTTTTTTCCGTCTCGCATAAATACGATCTGAAAAGCGACAATTTGCCTGAAGCCTCTACCGTTTAACTTGCGTCTCCTTCGTTTTCGGTCCTGGTATACTATCAGCACTCTACAATACGCACAAACACGTAACATTTAAAATTAGAACAAACGAGAGATATACAAGACACACAAAGGAGAGGATAAAGAAAGAGGCGGAAAAAAAGAAAACAGAGAAGAGTTGAAAGAAAAATAATTGGCAACAGTTTGGCAACTCATTTGACGAAAAAACAGTTTGGTGGGAATGGCCGCCGGGATAATACGTAAGTACCAAGAAAAGTCCAAATGTGTTTCTTAAAGTTCGTAAATTTCCAAATCTTACCAATAATATAAATGTGTACGTTTATGTGTTTGGATGTTTTTGACTGAATCACACAAAAATGGTTGGAAAAATTTGTAATGTCTGTTATGCCGTGTCTGCCTGTATGTTAAAATATTTAACATACAGGCAAGCTTTCAAGCATATAGCATAAATAATTCTTTTA